>APFE030771114.1:0-23977 GCA_000404065.3 Pinus taeda
GGCAAGCCAACCCATTCCCTTGCCTCTAGGGGTCGATCTCATCATCCTAGGAGCTATTTCAACCAACTCTAAACAAAGCACTACAATCTAGGCAGTTAAAACAACTTGCCTCTATAAGGTAGGAAACCAATTCATTCATTAAACTTTCACATTTTGGTGAATGAATATTCTATAACAAGTAAATAAGTGTCAAAATAACATCATGTTTCATTAATTACATCAAGAGAAGTGAAAAATCACATCACAAGTCAAAACTGGTCAAACTGGCTGCATTTCCTGAGCTGAAAGATGAAATTTTGGCCAAAAAGCCCTGCGCGCCGCACGCCTGAGCCCTATGTGCCGCACGCCTTTCACCCTGTTTTTGGGGCACCTCCCGGAATCCAAATTAAGCTCCCAATAACTGGTTGGAAAGCCCTAGATGTCGACTATCCCGCCAAAGTGGAATTTTGCAATTTGGAGCTCATTTGCCCCCTCAAAATGTCATTCTCCCGGAAGTACTTCCCGCTGGTGCAAAAGGGGGCAGAAAGGTGACTTTCATGATGTTTTTGAGCCTTTTGGTCACCCAGAACTTAATGAAATGCTTTGGAAATAGCTGAGAATGCATAATTCATCATGCCAAACCCAAAAATGTAAATTTTTCCTCCAGTGAGTGTCCCAATCTTAAGCGCGCGCGTCAACGCACTACGCGTTGAGCCAAAAAACCTGTTTTTAGGACAAAATTTTCAAAATGACAAAAATTTCTCCGAATTTGCTAAAATTTAGAGTGAAGCCCCTCCATCATGTATTGTGCCCCGCCAATGAAGCCTCGGCCAAAATTTGGAGTGGATTGGGCTTTTTTTTCCGTTTTAGTGCTTTGCTCAATCACCTCTTTAGAATCTTCATTTTTGCTTTGCAAACATGCATATGAGCCCGATACTGAGTTTTCATATGACGAAGCATGTATTTGTCTCTATTTTCCTTCACCAAAAACTTATCCAGATGAGTGTTCACACAGATGAGCATAGACTCTTGATCAATCGGTGTCAAATCACCGGGTCTCTTTCGGGCCAATTCTCAATCTTCACGGAGTTGCCGCAGCTCATAAAGTGTATGTTCATCCTCTAGCTGTTTGTTGCACTGCTCCAAGTAGTTAATCACCCACTTAGCCATCTGCAATTTCTTTTGCAATGAGTCATTCTCATATCTTTTCTCCCGGATGATCTCCTTTAGCTTCGAGCTAGGAGAGCTCGCATCAAGATCAATTAAATCTGTGTCCTGACCTCCTGAAGGACCCTCATCATACATGGGCCTCTTTCCCCTATCCTAGATCTGTACCTGTGCTAAAGAAGAAGGCGAGACCCCTTCCACATGATGTGGAGATAATACTCGTTGTGCTAATGAAGTCAACGAGACCCCTTCCACCCCGGGTGGATATAGTACTCATCGTGTAGATGCAAATAAGGCCATGTGGCCTCGTTGGTATGTCACATATGGAGGAGCACTTATATGCTCAGTCTCAGGAATGTCTAGCTGGTGTGAAGGCAATCCCTCATCATGAACTATCTCGGGAGGCAGCTGTAGTACTGAGAAGAAGTCACGGGAGACGAAATCCTCCCAAGTAATGCCCTGCTGTGTCAACTGATGTATCACTATGATTTTGATTAGCGCGTAATGATATATGCTCTTATGCTGATGTGTTCGGCTCTTCCTTTGTACTAAAGTCACCATCCTCTCTATGTTGCGACACATGAAGTACGGAATGTTCATCATAAGTACCCTTGTGAAATGCATCAATCAAATGGACATGGTACACATAGAGACGTGAGAATCTACCCTCGCAACTGAAATATCGAACGATGAGTTTCATCAACAGTGCAAACTCATCCCTCAAAAATCTGAAAGGAAAAACTGTGCTCAAGTGTCTCATATACCCAGGTTTGATGTATGGCTCATAGTAGAATTTGTCTAACTGCTGGCGTTTGCTCCATTCCTCTCCTATATTTGGTATCCCGGTGGCCTGAGCAATAGTCTCTGGTGACAGGGTAAAATTCACTCCGGTGAGGTTTACATGACCATCATGTAAATGTAGAACAAATAAACAGACTAGTTCTCGATGATGCTGGGTTTGTGAGATCATCTCACAGTATTGGAAACATGATTGACGCTTCAAACAATCCATTGCAAGTGGGCAAGCCTGCAATTGAGCCAAAGAAGTAGGCTCCTCCTTGACATGCTGACCACCTTTGCCACTTTTGTGATACCTCCGTGGCACATTTACCTCCGGTGTAGAATCACTGTCATACTCCTGCTCATAGACTGACTCGGTCTCTGACATGACTTTGAAAACAAGATAGCTGGAACATATATGCTGATGTGTAAACTGTGTGTACAATTGATTGTAAACTGTTCTTTTCTCTAAAAATGATGTGACCAAGGGGAAACAAATGTACAAGGGAATATTAGGAAAGGGAAAACATTAGGGAATTAGGGACTTTGGAAATAAAAACAAGGGAATTAGAGAAGGAAAGGGAAATGAAAATCTTGGATTTGGGGTTTTGGGATGTTAGGTAGGGATAATGTGTTTTTTAATAGAGGTGAGGGACTAGGATTTGAGGGATTGTAGTGTAGGATTAATGAGGGAATTAATGGGGAAAAATAATGGTGAATTTGGGAATGGGAAACAAATGGAAATGGGGAAAAAATCACAACCTTGGCTACACTCTGTTTTCAAACCCTACTGCACTTTTTTACATTCAAACCCTACAACATTTTTTCATTGACAAAGGAGGGCTTTCCACTTGGATCTCTAAGGAAAAAATTTCATGAACCCATCACATTAACCTTTAAAATCCAAGTAAAGGTAATGGATATGAGCCTACCTGCAAAATTTGTGCGGAGAGGAGGTGATTTGATGCTTTTCCAAACAAGTTTTGGGCTCCAAACCCAGTGCGCCGCGCACCTCACCCAATGCGCCGCGCGCCTCTGATATGTCGCGCGCTTTTATTTTTACACTATGGCTTTGTGCCCAGTGCGCCACGCGCTCCTTATGCGTCGCGCGCCTGGAAACTGCTCTAACTTCCACTCAAACTCACAATTTCGCCTTAGAACGATCTTCTTCACTCTTGGCATGTATAATGAGTTGAAAATGTAGTGAAATATCCTTATAAGGAGTCCCTTTTGATTTTTTCTTGGTCCATAACCCATTTTGTAATGTTTTGTCGTTGACACTTTTTCAGGATTAATAGGCTTCTGACTTTTTGGTTTCTTCCTTAAATTTGGTTGAAATAATGATTTTCTTTGACAATTTTTTGCAGGGATAGCTATGATATAATCTGGCAAATGAGACCAAGGCTGCGCCTAGACAATTCAAGAACTGAAATTTTTGAAAATTTATTACAAAAATGAGATGAAGACTTATCTTCAAAACAGAGTTTTCAAGAGAAGTCCTAATCTATCTGTATAATGATAAAAATTATTGAGGTAACCACCTATCGAGGATGTTAGAAAATTAAATATTACGGAGCAATGGAACACATAAAAAATGCACAAAACATAGAAAATGCACAAAACAAGAGAGACACAGATATATGTGGTTCACCCAGTTTGGGCTATGTCCACCTCGAACAGCGAGTCCTTCCTTTCTATTATCCAGCAAAATGAATAGACACAACCTATAGCAAATCCGCTGTAATATCCTCTATTTTCTCTCACAGTCTCACCTCTCTATTTCTCGCTCACACACATAGAATACACATATATCATAGCCTCAAATACAATGCCCTCATACAAAGAGAGGCGTTGCCTTCTAGGGCAAAAAACCCTAAACTAAACATAAGTTCTACCGTTAGATCATCTGCCTAATGAACGGCCCAGATTGACTAGAAATTACTATACTTTTTCAAGAAAAATTTACATCTGTTTTTAGCTTCGGGGGCACTGCCCCCGGACCCCCCAGCCGGGGGGGATCGGCCCCCCCGGACCCCCGCGGGGGGGACAAGTCCCCCCTGCAACCCCCTGCGTGGAGGGGTGTACAAAACTTCCTGGGGTATACCTCGAGCTGAAACAAAGACCTCTGAACAATCATTCTCCACACACAACAATCTCCCACTTGGAGAATGATTGTAGTAACTCCATCACTGCTTCATTTGCTGGACAATGACTCCTCTCTTGAACCTATCTGTTTCTCATCTTCATCGTCATCCTTGAAGACCAATTGAAACTGAGCATGTTCTCAGTTTCTCCCTGGTTACAACTTTTGTTAGCATATCTGCAGGATTCTGGCTAGTGTGTATCTTTTCCAGCTTCAGTTGTCCATCTTCCAACACTGATCGTATGAAATGGTACTTGAGCTGTATGTGTTTAGTCCTGGAATGAAATGCTGAGTTCTTTGCAAGATGAATGGCACTTTGGCTATCACTGTATAACGTGCCCTTATCATGCTCCTTACCAAATTCACCCATAAACCTTTGTAACCAAATCATTTCTTTACTAGCCTCTGTAGCAACAACATACTCTGCTTCTATTGTTAAAAGTGCAACAACACTTTGGATTTTTGAAACCCAACTGACAGCTGTTCCACAAACAGTAAATACATATCCTATAGTGCTCCTCCTATTATCTCTGTCACCTGCCATATCTGCATCAACATATCCCTGTAGAGAAATGTTTGAACCACCAAAGCATAATGCTTGATCTGTGGTACCTTTCAAATATCTGAGAATCCATTTCACTGCCATCAAATGTTCCTTTCCTGGATTGTTCATGTACCTGCTTACAACTCCCACTGCATGTGCAATATCAGGCCTTGTGCAGACCATTGCATACATTAAGCTTCCAACTGCTGATGCATAAGGAACTTTAGACATATAATCCATGTCTTCTTGGGTCTTTGGGCACATTTCCTTGCTAAGTTTGAAATGGCTAGCAAAAGGTGTACTAACTGGTTTTGCATTATGCATGTTAAATCTTTTCAACACCTTTTGTATGTACTCATTCTAAGACAATGTTAATTTACGATTTTTCCTGTCTCTAGTTATTCTCATACCAAGGATTTGTTTTGCAGCTCCCAAATCCTTCATTGCAAATGAATTTGCCAATTTTCTTTTGAGCGCATTTATTTCCTCCATGTTAGATCCTGCAACAAGCATGTAATCTACATACAATAACAATATAATATATGTTACATAGTAATTTGTCATCGTTTGTCATCGTCCTTATTACCCCTCTCCTGCACCTTGGAGGACTCATTCCGGGACTTGTGAGAAGTGACAAGACTTGAAACCACTTACATCATTCACCTCTGAACATGACCTTTATATGCCCTGAAGACATCTCCTGCACCTTGCCCTTAAAAATAGCCCTTTTTACATTAGCGTTGTCCCACTGTGTTATGCCCGCGCCAATGGGGAAAATCCTATAAAAGGGGCATGCCATTAGCGCTCTGTCCCAGAGTCGCAATCGCACCAACCTTTTTGTGCAAAGTTTCTAACCAATCAACCTCCGAAAGTTCTATCCAACTCATTCACAAACTGAATCCAAGTTAAGTGAGGATGGTTTCGCTTCGAATCTCCTTGAATGGGTAGTAGTTTGCCACCATTCCATAGAATTTTCCAAGTGATGAAGCCAAATCCATTATTGTTGTGATTGATCTTATCCCTTCCTTTTCATCTATAAAAGCTTGTCTCCATGGCTTGAGCAAGCTAGTTCTAGTTCTAGTTCTAGTGGTAATACTTGTGCTAAAAGGGAAGATATCAAGAGATTAGAGTTGAAAGAGCCTTCTTTGTGTCCATAAGGCTTAACCTAAGTAAGGAGATCTTGTCGCCAAAGAGAGAGAGGCTTGTCCCTCATCCCTTCAAGCTTTGCAAGACTTGTGTAGCTGGGCACCCAGCCAAAGGAGGACATGACGTCAGGACGCTGGTTGTATTCTCCTTTGTTGATTATTAGTAATAGATAACTATCATTATGGTTCCATTCTCATTGTTGTAATGATTAATGTTGATTTATGTCATTCCTGACTGATGTATAATTGCATATATTAGATTTCACGCTTGTGTTTGTGTTGTTCTCTTTGTGTGCAGGTGTCCATTCATGGAGATAGTGGAGGACTGTGACCAGCCAAGACAAAGAAGCGTGGGCGACGTCTCTTCTACAAACAAAAGCGTTGGAACTCAAGTAGGTATTCATCACCTACCTTTTATTTGCAATTAGGAACTTGCGTGATAGCATTGTTTGATTGTTGCTAGACCCGTTCTGGGCTAGTAGGGATCGCCTCTATCTGTAGAGGGGATTTACCTCTCCAACAATTTTGCGACTCCACTGGGGATGTTTAGCTTGTTGTTTAATTTGTAAACTTAGACGGAGTCTGAAGCATGGCCAAATAGCCTTTGAAACACTACTGCTTTGCATTAGTGAAGTAGATCAAAGCTGCTTCAGTCAATCTCTGGTTTGGTTTACGGACTGAACAATTTGGAGTTTGTCTTGCCTCTTTGGTTTTCTCTTATTTGCTTGCTTGGATAGCTTTTTGGATTGAATTTTTCCTGGCTCGCCTAGATACTGTAAACCGAGCTTTAGACTGCCTGTTTTTCTTCTTGACTTGGCAAACTTTATTAGCATGGTTTTCCCTTTGACAGTCACGCTAGTGGACCTTGTTGCTAACTAAAAACCCACGCCAATCCCTGTTTAGCACGAGTTACAGCTTGACAGTCGCGCCAGGCCTCTTAGCTTTTTGAGTTCACTTGTTTGCCTACCTTCTGAGCTTGGATTTTCATTTTGCCACATCTTTTTCAATTACTGGAGTGTGTTTGATCCTTGTCTGACTGGTTCTTAACCTCTCTCCTTAGGGCATCTAGTGGCCGTGTGTGTCAAGCCTTCCGTAGGAGTTTTGGGTTTCTTGATTGTCCAGTCGACTTTGTGATTGATTTTTGCACTTGTTCAGTGATTGTTGAAGTGTTTTTGGTTGATTTCCGAGTGACTTGCTTCTTTCCTGCTTGGATTTCATCTTAGCCTTGTTTGAGCTTAGATCATATAGCTCACACAAGCCTTTGTTTTTCTTTTGGTTTGAAGAACTGTTTTGGTGTCTTGGGATTTCATTGTGTTCTCATTGAGTGAATTTGTCTCTTTTACTCAATGTTATTGTCTTTCAAAATTCATTCTAGTGCATTGTGCCTTTGAAAAGAAATCAAACGAACCTCTTTTGCGATCAATAGCTAATGGAATAGAACTTTTCGTTGATTTGTGTTATTGAAAGAAAATGTTTTATTTATTTTCCATTAGCTGCATTAGGGTGTTGGATTGATTGTGCTGATTTTGTTTGATTGAAAATTCTTAACCTTCTCGTAGTTAGTATTCATCAAACAAAATGGTATTCTTTGGCATATAGCTTGCATCTAGGCAATTGTGAAAGATCACATATGGTAGGACCTGAAATCGAAACTTAACTAAAGATCAACCATAAAATAAACCGAATGAACTTAAAAATGCATTGGAACATAATGCTCATATTCTAGAGGTCTAGGCTAGAGACGTGCTTCGGCGTCTTTAAACCTAGTCACTTTTGTTCTCGCATTAAGGTTGGGTGATTCCTCCTTGTGTGATTCGATTGTGGTCTAGTACGGACTTGGGCTCCCACATACCATCGCGTATATATGGGGAGACTCCACTAGGTTTTCATCCTTGATCCATAGGAAGCCGTGTCTGTCACCTTACAAGCCATAACGCACCAAACACAACATTCAGGAAGATTGACTGCAGTATCGAAAGTCCTTGGTTTTCATATATTTCCAAGGTGTATAAGCAGTTTTACGGATTGTCTGGTAAACCCCTTGCCTAGTTTCTCCAGAGCAGTCACTTTTTGATCCATTTCGGACTCTGTAAAAGAAAAGGCTCTATTGAGCATTTGTCACTTCGGGCTATTTAAACATTTGAAGGCAACTAGAGTCATCTTTTGTCCTTTTCTCGACTCTTAAAATATGAAAAGGTCAAGTTGTGTCCTAATGTCCTAAAAATTTATTCAGCCACGATAACATTCACCTTGTTAGATCTTGTTTGCATTAAGTTTTGAGTAGGGTTTCTTATCGTTAGCTTATTTAGGGTCTTTGTTTGATCATCCTGGCGAATCCATCGATCCCGTCTCCCATCCCAAGTGACCAAGGGTCTCCATCTTCTACTGCCCTTGAGACACCGGTTTGTGGCGACACTTTCCCTATTGTTCCAAGTGTCCAACCATTGAACTCTCGTGCTCCAGAGGACGAGCTTTACGACTTGTGTAGGAACCCTGTTTGGGAGCCCTCTGAAGAGGATTTTCCCACTACTCCTGTTGGTGTTGCATCTCCGATGGCTTCTTCCGACATGGAGGATACATCTCCTGTGTTGAGTGGAATGCCTGTTATGTCGAGTATTGATACTCCCATTGCAGCTACATCCCCAGTTATCTCTACGCCCTACGTTGTTACGCCTCTCGATATCACAATGTCGGCCTGCTATAGATCTCTAAGGGATGCTATGAACTTTGTGACTTCCTCTTCTATGTGGGATCATAACATTGTCCCTACCATAGGACCATTTGTTTCCCATGTTAACCATACTGCTGTTACATCAGTTCCAACCAATCCGACCGTCTGTGTTGCATCATCAACTCCAGTTGCTAGTGTCGTCACAGCATCTTCTGCTGTGACTTATGTTGCCGGCCATCTCGAGGTTCGGTACAAAGTGGTCGATCGGCACATACTGCTAGAGTTGTCCATCCCGCAAGTGGTGCCCCACCTCTTTCTAATGCTATTTCGGCATGGGGGCATATTCCCAATACTTGCATAATGTCCAGAACCCAGGTAGGCAAGGCCCCTATTATGATCCTATCAATCATTATTTGTATACCTCCTTGCTGAACGAGCCCTATGTTGAGGCTTCAGTTCCATTGAATGTGGCTTGGGGTACCGCAGGATATGGCGGTGGCTAGTTCCATCCAGGTTAAGGACAGCCATCTCAAGGACCACCCTACCAGGGTCAACCATCCTACTCGCAGCCTAATCATGGGCAGCAGTATTATGGCCAGAACTACCCAGGTCAACCTGGAGGCTCACAAGGAAAACCCTATATGGGACAACCTTTAGCCTCTAGTGGTCCGTCTCATACATATCTTGGGAAACCTTCTGGAAACCTAGGACAACCCTATGCTCAGCAAGGACAACCTGGGCCCCAATAGGGATACCCTTCGGGGCAACCCTATGGGAACCCGAGACAACCTTACGGTTAGCAAGGTCAACCCGAAAACCAACAAGGCTACCCTTCTGGGCAAGGTGGCAAGCCCGCTGCTCAGCCTAATCAGCCATTTGGTCTATAAGGACAACCTTCGGTTGTGCAAGGACAGCCCATTGCTCAACAAGCTCAACCTTCTGGGCAAATGGGTCTGTCTCAAATCCAACCAGGACAACCTTCTGGCCAGATGGCCCAACCTTCGCAAGGATATCCTTCTGGGGCAGCTCAACCGGGCATGCAAATGGTTCCTGCTTCGCAGCCTCAACCCAGTTATCAACCCCAGAATCAAGCTGGTCTCCAGTCACAAGGTGGGTACCAATCCCAACCTTCTCATCAAATGTCGGCTGGTTCCGAGGCACAATATGGAGCACAGCAACCATATGGATACCAGCAACCCCAGGGGCAAAATCAATATGTCCCGTATCAAAATTACCAACAGCTGCAGGCCAACCCTTATCAAAATTATCAACAACCTGCAGGGCAGTATGGTAACCAATGGGCGCTGGGGGGAAGAACCAGTATCAACCATCCAGTTTCAGATATAACCCTTATGGACAAAATTCTTATGGATAGGGTCCCTTTGGACCTGGTCCATCTGGACAAGGTCAGTGGGGGCAACCAGCAACTGGATGGAATTCTGGCCCTACCTCATATCCACAGATGTCCTTCAACCCGTAGCTACCATTTCTAGCGATGTTGGAACTGCCCGATGTGTCGAAGTTAACAAATGATCCCATTTTGCATAATCCACAATGGCCACCAGTTCCAACTAAGATACCTAGCGACCGTCCCAAGTTTGACGGCAAAGCCGAAGAGGACCCTCAAGCCCATGTAATGACGTATCACTTATGGTGTTCATCTAATTCATGGCTTGATGATTCGATTCGACTTCGCCTCTTCCAAAGGACTCTCACTGGCTCTGCCACTAAATGGTATATTGAATTGACCAGCGCGTCATTTCAGGATTTTAATTCATTGGCTATTGCATTCCTTACTCACTTTCAGTTACCCATTCGGTACGAGACAGGGACCCATCTCCTTACCTCTCTTAAGCAGGATACAACTACGCATATCTCCGATCATATACATGAATGGAGAAGGCGTCGCTAGTTGATCAAGTTTTGGATTCCTAATTAACTCCTCACTAATTGGTTCACGACTTCCTTTGTCCTTAAGATTGCACGGCACATTTCTATGGGAGCCTGCGTGACTGAAGAGCAAGCGATCACGCGCGCTCAGTACCTGGACTTAGTTTACTCTTAGTCAGGTACCTTGTATGAGTATTTTCCGAACGCCCTGAGACCTGGTACATCCAAGGCTCCGCCAAAGCCATCTGTCGATGGAGTTATTAGCTCTGTGAACCCGGCCTCTAAAAAATCATCTTCAAACCCTGGGAAGCAAAAGTCAGGTGCTTCTAATGAAAACACTTCTCAGGGTGGTTCAAATTCTGGTAGTACTTCCGAGGTCAATGCCGTCCAGTCCACCATGGCGGGTAAGGCCTCGAAAAGAAAGAAAAAGGAAAAAGGAAAAAATAAATCTGAGCAACCTAAACAGGAATCCTCCAAACCTCCAGCTGAGGAAGGAGCTAAGCGCAAACCCAAATATCCTTGTCTCATTTGTGAGGAGGATCACTACACTAAGGACTGCCCAAGGTGATCTGAAGTTAGTCGCTTGTTGAAAGGCACTCTTGGGGTTCCTGTGGTTCTTAAAGAACCTTTTCCCTCTCAGCAGACTCAAATGGTGGCTGATCCGTCTTCTTCTCCCTTTGGTTCCCAAGTCTTCATGGCTGGATCTATTCCCGTTCATGTAACGACTCGAGCAAAGGAGTATCCATCATCCGCCGGGAAGGAGCCCGAGGTTCCCTCAAGTGCTCCTTCGTCCAGCTCTGGTCCACTCCATATTGAGAGACCAAGTACTGAGACGACCATCCGACCCCCTCCTAAAGGAGTACCCAGGCGATCTTCTTACAACCCGAATGCTCATGCTGCCGAGCACTATAGCATCGTAGAGGACTTAGCACAGGCTTCATCGGCTATGTCTGCATTAGAAGTTCTCCAGAGCTGCCCCCCTCAGAGGAAGTCCCTGTTATCGGCCATCGGTGGCATCGACCCGACAAATTTGGATCTGATTACCTTCGATCTCGAGAGCCATGTCCCTAGGCTGCCTCATCAAATCGCTTTTCTCATCCAAGTCATCATCAACTCAAAAACGATTCATCATACAGTTATTGATGAGGGCGCATCGACTTGCATTATGTCTATTTCTTGTTGGAAAGCGATTGGGTCTCCGACTCTGAGCCAGTCTCCTACGACTTTGGAAGCTTTCGATGGGAGAGAATCCCCTCCTTATGGTATTCTTCAACGATTGCCAATCACCTTAGAAGGGAAAACCGTTGAAGTAGAAGTTGAGGTCATTGATGCAAATCTCACATACAACCTCCTTCTAGGCCGGAGTTGGACGTATGCCATGTGTGTCGTGGCTTCATCCCTCTTCTGTGTCATCTGTTTCCCTCACCAAGGGAAAATTGTCACAGTAGACTAGCTCTCCTTCTTCGCTTCCTCTTCTGAGGGAAATGTACCTTTCATTGAACATACCTCCATTCCTTTTGAGAGTGTGGGAGCCGGGCTCTTCAAAGATCCCGCCCTCATGGGCGTTTTCTCACTCCCACCTCCGAACCTTGCCTCGCTCGGTTTAGTTTTTGCTTGCTCTGCTCCTTCATTGCACACTGTTGCGACCCTCAGTCCCTCTGCCAAAGAGGGCACTGATCCTCTAGCCTATAAATCTCACTCGGCCGGGGGGCATGGGTAGATCACCGGTGTCGTTGATCATTTTATACAACAGGCCAAGCAATGCCTACATTATCTAGGCCGGTTATGCAACAGTGCGATAAGGCAAAGCCCTTAAAAGGGCTTGACTTGAACCAAGTATCATGCGCGCGCTTTATCTTTGTACATACGTATGCTTTCAGCAGTGTGTTGTGTGTGCATGTTTATTTAGTTTTTATCTCAGTGTGTCAGCATGATTTCCACTTATTGTGTCTTTTGCTTCTTGAACAGATGTATGGATCGTCTTACGTTGGTTTCGCTAATGGTGCTTCCCGCAGTACCCACAACTTGCCATCTGTGGCATGGGTGATCTACGATCCTCATGGTGAGTGATTAGATATTCAAGGGGTGTGTCTGGGTTGTACAACGAAAAATGTTGTTGAATATAGTGCTGTGATTGAATTATTAGCTGAGGCGATTAACCTCGGCATTCACACATTGGTTGTAAACTTAGATTCTCAACTTGTAGTCCACCAGCTCAACAAGCGTTATTCCGTCAGAGATCATCGTATTTTAAGGTTGTATTTATGTGTTAAGTTATTGGAAAGAGATTTTGATTTTATTACTTATCAGCATATTCCAAGACGACTTAATGCAGTAACCGATGCATTAGCTAACTATGTATTGGACAGACATTTGCATAATATGTGAATCAACGTAATACAAGAAGCATAAAATACGATAAACCATAACACCATGTATATGTATATATATATATATATATAAAATATATATATATAATATATATAATATATATATATATATATATATATATATATAATATATATATATCATGTGGTGCACTGAGGCGCTCAAAAAATAAGTGTACATGTCTGGATAGAGTATGTGTTCTCCGTACATCTGAGACACATGGCTCTCAAAAAATATGCAGAAAATAAAGCCTAGGAGTCTAATCACGGTGGTTCTCATGATAGCACATCACCGTGCGCACCAATCATCTCAGCAGACGATGGACCCGAGTCAACACCCCCACTGTGTGCCTCTGATATGCGAAAGGCATATCCGCCAATCTGGCATAACCCGGAATCCCTTGGGCGAGCCCTTCGAGATTCTGTATCAGCTCCTCCCCCACGGTACCCCCTTCCTGAGGGTCGGCTGCGGGTTGGCCCCTCCACGCTGTAGGAGATAGGTTGGCTGGTCGCTCTGTGCCCACGTCTGCATATACATACAATCGTCATTAGAATAGACATGTATTAAAAAGACAAAAAAAAATGAAAATACATAAAACATCAAAAACAAGGAGTTCATACCTAACTCCTCCTCCCATTCCTCTCCCTCTGGTAATTGAAGGTCTGGGTCCCCCATGAAATTGGTTCCCACGTATGGCCAATCCTGTATCACGATCAGCTGTCGATGAAGCCATATGAAGAATTCAGGCTGCCATGACATCTCCTGGCCCCCTCCTCCTCTGGGCATCAATGCTGCCCAGCGAGCCATCCTAGGCTCTCATGGTAATGGATCCACCACTACAGCTCTCTGGATCTAGAAAAGTGGTAATCTCTCCAAGAAGAATGATACCACAATCGATCCATATGCGAAATGTTTCACATCTGCACACTTACAATTTGTGAGCTTCCTTTTGATATTAGTGGTCACAGCTGTAGCCCAATCAAAAATGATGGGGCTGAGGCATTCTGTCGCAAGTATCAGATGGTTCTTTCTTGCCTCATGGGGTGCTTGTACCCCAGCTGCACCTGTGATGGTGAATAAAATCACCTTGAGTGTCAAGTCTCGGATGGTGTTGATAACCACCTTATCACTCTTCCTCCCAAATTGCGCTTCTGGACACACTCGGGCTTTTACTTTGCCTATCTTCTCCCTAGAAGGTCTACTGCCAATCAAAATAGGAACTTCCCCTCTCCGTGACAACCCGGTGATGAAATATACATCATATACCTCAAGCTCTAAGGTCTGGTTCCGTAGACGAAATACTTGGTCATCCACATCCCAAGCAGCAATTATGAACTGTAGCAACTCAGGTTGAGACCGCATATATGATGTAAGGAAGAACTTTTTGAGGCCACAATCCCTCAAAGCATTCATGCACCCCTCATCCTCAATTGTCGAGGCGTCCACGGCATCGTGCTCTTGTTCTTTCCACTCTACTACCATTTTGGCTTGTTTCCTGCAGCCACAAGGATAAATAAACCATTATTAGAACATTGGTAAATTTATGAACCAGGAAAAATTCAAATGCAACGGGTAAATCTATGGGAAAATTTGAGTTGTGCGGTTAGCACGACTATTTTTAAAACAGTCGTGCTAATGGCGTGACCCCGTTGGGTAATTTACCCCATTAGCGCGGGTCCGTGCCGGATACCCGCGCCAATGGGGCGAAGCCCTAAATTTGAAAATCCCCCTTGCAGAGGCTCAATCAGGAATCAAATGCATAAAAAATGGTATAGAAATGGAGCTAAGGGAAGCGCCTCTTACCTGGAGCCGACGAGATTGCGAATGGTTGCACGGATTGGCTGTATTCACCACCTGAAGTTTGCTTCCCAAACAGACCACTCTCACTCTTCAAGAGGTAAAAATTAAAAGTAATTCTAGTTTTTACATTTTCACCCTATTTATAGACTTTTTAATTCATTTTTGGGTTTAGAAAAGTTATTTTTGAATATTTTAATGTATTTTTGGTCGAAAATGGGTTTTATGTTTGCTTCTTGTGCAGCGACAGGTCTTTAACGCAGCTTCGATGGTGAAACGAGTTGTATTTTATACTTTTTTGGACTTGGTAAATACACAAAAAAGTCACTATGGGGTCATCTTTTAGCTCTTTTCTGACTTGCTAAACATGAAAAGATTACCGATTTATTCCTCTTGACTCGTTAAACGTAAATAAGAGGCAGTCGTCTTTAAACTCTTTTTCTGACCGTATAAAGAATGAAAAGATCGTCGGGCCTTTGTCATTTCAGGTTCGTTAATGGGAGTGAAACGACGTGATATCAATCGCTTTTTTACCTTTTCGGGTCGGTGTCACTACTCACAAAAAGTACTCCTCGGTCTTAATGGCCGGGCGGTTCTTTCGAGCATAGTTTTATACTTTTTCGGGCTCGAGAGACACAACTTTATGAAAAATGACACCCCTGGAGTTTCCTTTTCACTGTCTTTTCAAACTCTCTAAACATGAAAAGACGCTAAGTTTTTCCGTTGTCAGACTCGTTAAAATTGTAATGACATCGGGTTTTTTCGTAATGACACCATTCAAGCATATGCTATCCCCGTCAAGCTTTCCATCCAAAAATAATCAGGGTACTCGCCAAAAATGGTGGGGGAATAAAGGAATCATAATCGTCATCGTCGGCAGTATGTCGCTCTTGAACATGGTACTTTCTGCATTCATGTCTAGGTGGGGACATCTCATCTCATTTCACATTTGCCTCCATGGGTTTGGGTTATCCTATTTGACCATTCATCTGCTCATCATTTTTTCATCATGACCCTTGATCATTTGACATCAAATACTGCCAAATCCATTGTTTTGCCGCCGATATGTTCAAGAGAAGTTGACCTCTGTAGAATACTCAACCTCCCTCTGATACCTCACACAAAACATGTTGTCCTTCTCTGTCTCGTGTCGATGATGTGGGAAACATTATGGCCCACCTTCGATCAAGATCACTTCCTGTCGACTTTAGCTCATTATCCAGAAAGATGACCTAGAGACTCCCTTCAGGTACCTTGGAGCCTGCGTGCCTCAATGGCAGGTTCTTCGTGTTCAACAAGAGGTTTTCATCATTGGCCTCCGATCGGATGATTTTACAGGTGTTCGACAGAGGCTTATTGATTTGCATGTCGTGGATTGTACCTATAGTACCTTGAGGACCATTGTCATTATTGGTGGTACCTCTCGCGTCTGTTAACAGTTTTCATCATTGACTGGTAATCAGACGATGTTCATGCATGTTCGACATTGACTCCTATATTCACATGTTTGAACTTGTACTGTGTTTGGGTTAAGTTGGAGCGCAAGACCCCGGATTGTGCATATTGAAATACGGGTTGCATTTTGTGGATTATTGTAATCATTACATGACTCATTTATTGGATGGCTGCGACCATACCTGAGTCCATTCATTGATCCTCATCAGATGGTTGCGTCCATACCTGGGATCCGGTTTTTATATATACTCTGTTACGGATGGCTGCGCCCATACCACATATATCATGTACTTGAGATATCAGTTGTACTTCTTTTCGCAGGTTCTCCGGCGGTCGTGTTTTTGGTCACACATGTTCTTGTAAAGCACTTCACCCTTCTCTCTCTCGGGCCTCATGCTTTAGGGGGGCATCTGTTACACAATAATTTGTCACCGTTTGTCACCGTCCTTATTATCCTTCTCCTGCACCTTGGAGGACTCATTCCGGGACTTGTGAGAAGTGACAAGACTTGAAACCACTTGCATCATTCACCTCTGAACATGAGCTTTATATGCCCTGAAGACATATCCTGCAGCTTGCCCTTAAAAATAGCCCTTTTTACATTAGTGTTGGCCCACTGTGTTATGCCCACACCAATGGGGAAAATGCTATAAAAGGGGTGCGCCATTAGCGCTCTGTCCCAGAGTCGCAATCGCGCCAACTTTTTTGGGCAAATTTTCTAACCAATCAACCTCTGAAAGTTCTATCCAACTCATTCACCAACTGAATCCAAGTTAAGTGAGGATGGTTTGGCTTCGAATCTCCTTGAATGGGAAGTAGTTTGCCACCATTCCATAGAAGTTTCCAAGTGATGACACCAAATCCATTATTGTTGTGATTGATCTTATCCCTTCCTTTTCATCTATAAAAGCTTGTCTCCATGGCTTGAGCAAGCTAGTTCTAGTTCTAGTTCTAGTGGTAATACTTGTGCTGAAAGGGAAGATATCAAGAGATTAGAGTTGCAAGAGCCTTCTTTGTGTCCATAAGGCTTAACCTAAGTATGGAGATCTTGTCACCAAAGAGAGAGAGGCTTGTCCCTCATCCCTTCAAGCTTTGCAAGACTTGTGTAGATGAGCACCCAGCCAAAGGAGGATTTGACGTCAGGACGCTGGTTGTATTCTCCTTTGTTGATTATTAATAATAGATGACTATCATTATGGTTCCATTCTCATTGTTGTAATGATTAATGTTGAATTATGTCCTTCCTGACTGATGTATAATTTCATATATTATATTTCACGCTTATGTTTGTGTTGTTCTCTTTGTGTGTAGGTGTCCATTCACGGAGATAGTGGAGGACTGTGACTGGCCAAGACAAAGGAGTGTGGGCGACATCTCTTCTACGAACAAAAGCGTTGGAACTCAAGTAGGTATTTATCACCTACCTTTTATTTGCAATTAGGAACTTGTGTGATAGCATTGTTTGATTGTTGCTAGACCCGTTCTGGGCTAGTAGGGATCACCTCTATCCGTAGAGGGGATTTACCTCTCCAACAATATAGCTGCCATCATTTTTCTTTTTCAGATAAACACAATGATCAGAGTGACATCTAGTATAACCTTGTTCAGACATAAACTTGTCAAATTTTAGATACCACTACCTTGGAGACTGTTTTAAGCCATACAAGCTCTTCTTCAACCTGCACACTAGTTTCTCCTTCCTTTTCACTTCATATCCTTGTGGCTGCTGCATATATATCTCTTCCACCAAATCCCCATGGAGAAAGGTTGTCTTTACATCTAACTGCTCAAGATGCAAATCTTCAACTGCCACTAGACTTAAAATAATTCTGATTGAAGTCATTTTATCAACAAGAGAAAATATTTCATCAAAATAAATACCTTTCTTCCGTGCAAACCCCTTCACCACAAGTCTAGCTTTGTACCTCTATTTTCCTCCATCTTCTTCCTTCAACTTGTAAACCCATTTATTCTGCAATCTAGTTTTACCTGCAGGCAACCTGACTAAGTCCCAAGTCTGGTTATGCATTAAGGAGTCCATCTCTTCTTCCATGGCTACCTCCCACTTCTTCCTGCTTTCAACCTGCATTGTTTCTTCATAACATTCAGGTTCACTGGAATCAGTCAACAATAAATAATATAATGAAGGAGAGTATCATTCAGGGGGTCTACTTATCCTGGTAGATCTTCTAACACCGCTTTCAGGTGTTTGGGGTGCCTGATGCTGTTGTGGTGGTTGCTGCTGTTGTGGTTGTTGATTATTATTATTTTCAGGCACCTTTACTTTTTCAGTGATTTCATCAAGAACTGTGTATTCCTTGTTTCCTTTTTCCTGTTTCTTTTCCTGCAACTGATTCTTATACAAGACCTTTTCATTGAATATTACATCTCTGCTCCTAATGATTTTGTGATTTTCATAATCATATAAGCGATAACCAAAATCATTAACACCATATCCAATAAAGGTACATTTCTTTGACTTTGCCTCAAGCTTTGTTCTATTTTCTTTATCAATATGGACAAAGGCTTCACAACCAAAAGGCTTTAAAACAGAGTAGTTTACCTTTTTACCTGTCCATGCTTCCTCTGGAACACCACCATCCAAGGAACTTGAAGGCCCTCTGTTTATTAGATAAACAACAGTATCTACAGCATCTGCCCAAAATTGTAAAGGCAATCCTGCATGCAATCTCATGCACCTTGCACGCTCCATGATTGTTCTGTTCATCCTTTCTGACACACCATTTTCTTGTGGTGTTCTTGGAACTGTCTTCTCTCTGCGAATTCCATGCTCTGAACAGTACCTATCAAACTCTTTGCTGCAATATTCACCTCCATTGTTTGATCTGAGACACTTCAATTTCTTTCCTGTCTCAATCTCAACCAAAGCTTTCCATTTCTTAAAAGTATCAAATACATCAGATTTATTCTTAATACAATAAATCCAAGTTTTCTAGTTGCATCATCAATAAAAGTAACATAATAACGAGAGCCACCGAGAGATGATACCTTAGCAGGTCCCCATACATCTGTATCCACAAGCTCTAATTTTTCATTCTTCTTTTCTTTCCCAACTCTGAGAAATCTGACTCTCTTCTGTTTTCCATAAATGCAATTCTCACAGAAGTCCAAATCAACATTCTTCAAACCCGGCAAAAAATTCCTTGAGTGAAGAATCTTCATCCCTTTTTCGCTCATGTGTCCAAGCCTATGATGCCATAATGCTGCATCTGCTCCTTTGGAAGTTAAAGCATTAACAGAGTTAGAAATACCATTACATAAATACAATGTACCAACCTTTTCGCTTTTTGCTATTACCAGGGCTCCTTTGGTGACCTTCCAAGCTTTATCTGTGAAAGTTGTCACACAACCTTCATCGCCTAACTGCCTTGTTGAAATCAAATTTTTCTTTAGATCTGGAACATGCCTTACCTCCTTTAGTAGCCATTGGTTTCCATTCTGCTATTTTACAAGAACCTTACCCATTCCAACAATTTTACAGGGTTTACCATCACCCAACGAACTTGTCCAAAATCTCCTTGAACATAGTCATGAAAGTATTTCTTATCAGGTGTGGCATGGAATGAGGCCCCTGAATCTACCACCCAGGAATCAGAAATATTTTTGAAAGGAAGAATCAAAGCATCTTGTAACACCTCACCTGTCACATTTGCTTCATGATTGTTTTCTTGTTGTGAATCTCCTTCTTTTCCCTTCTAAGATCTACAGTCTTTCTTTAGGTCTCCTTTCTTTCCGCATTTCCAGCACACTATCCCCGATCTGGACTTAGATCTTCCTTTCCTTGATTTACTGCGATATCCTGAGCTCTTTCCTCTTTCCATTTTTCTTCCCCTAGACTCTGCACTCAAAGCATTTGTCGATGTCTCACTGGAGCTTTTCCGTCGCATTTCCTCGCTAAGGATAGCGCCAACACCATCATCAAACTTTAAAGTAATAGATCTAGACACAGAGTTACTAATGTCCATTACTAAACCATTCCAACTCTCTGGCAATGAGCACAAGAATAATAGAGCTCTAACTTCATCATCAAAGTTTACCCTTACGGAACATAACTGACTTGTAACAGTATTAAAATCATTTAAATGATCTGCAACAGATCCACCTTCCGACATCTTCATATTAAATAACCGTTTCATAAGAAATACCTTGTTTGAGGCCGAGGGTTTTCCATATAGTTTCTCCAACGCCTTAATCAAACCCTCTGTCGTTGTTTCCTTCGAAATGTTGAAGGCAACCGACGCTGCAAGGCACATTCGTATTGTTCCGAGTGCCTTTCTATCGAGAAGGTTCCATTCTTCATCTTTCATACCGATCGGCATCTTTGTTTTTCCATCCAATGGTAGGTATAGATCTTTCTGATACAGATAATCTTCCATCTGCATCTTCCACAACGAGAAATTTTGGCCGTTAAATTTCTCAACCCTAAACTTACCATCTTCCGCCATTGCTCCCACTCAAACAAGGAACCCTTCTTTCCTGCGAGTTTATGAAGCAAATAGACCTTCGGCTCTGATACCAGTTGTTAGAATATTATATAAGAAATTTATCCAAGAACACAAATTAATTATGGAGAATTACTGAGAGGAACAAATATAAAAAATAACCAACAATAACCATAAACACATGAACACACATGTTTATCTAGGAAAACTCCAAATCTGGGAAAAACCGATGATAATGAAATTTCATTATTCTTCGCCAAAACCCTAGCCAATCCGGCCAAGTGAGCCTTCACCGCTCACCTCCAGGCCTTTTCATTACAATGAAGTCCTTCCACCCTTTTATAGGCTCCATTAAATATAATACCATAGGTAGAATACCACGGGTGCACAATACCATGTGCCCCAAAACTATCACTGTTTAACTTGGTCAACTTTTGACTCTATCCCGAGTTAAGCTTACCTAACAATTCCCCCCTTAAACTTGACTCGGAGTTGCTAAGTGAGACAATCCCACTCACTCTAGCTCTTACCCCCCTCAGAGTTTTTACCTGGGGTATTGTTAACCCGACATCCCCCTATCACCTAGGTCTAACCCAGACTTTACCGGTGATTACCGAGGGGTACGCATGCCTTACCAGGTCTTATAGTAGTATGCCTATTTACGTGCAATAATTTTTACTTCATTAATTTTTTTTTTTTTTTTTGTTTATTGCTGCTATGATTTTGATCCATCCTCTCTCAACAGGGGACAGGTTCGATTCCTGATCCCATCAGATCTTCTCATCCCATGAGTCCCAGGCACGATAACCAAGTTTCTTTGCATACTTCCTTGACTTTGTTGTCGATGCTTCTCGTCCTTCAACTTCTTCATGTGGAATCAATCCAAGAGATGATACATATATGATTAAGCAATTAGGCACGCAGAAATCCAATTGATCAGATCTGAAGCCCGATGGCCCTTCGCAGTCCTTCAACGCAGACCCTAACCACATCATTGATCCATATTCATACCACATCTAAATTCAATTATCTCTTTAACCATTTTCAACGGTGATCTCACGAGAAATAACAACAAATTTTTGCGCTAATCCTTTTATCCATTGGGCTAAAATAAATACTTCACTGAAGGTGTACATTCGAAGCCAAAACTCTCAACCATGGCTCTAATACCAATTGTTAAGAAATTTGTCCAAGAACACAAATTAATTACGGAGAATTACTGAGAGGAACAAATATAAAAAATAACTAACAATAACCATAAACACATGAACACACATGTTTATCTAGGAAAAACCAATCATAATGAAATTTCATTATTCTTGGCCAAAACCCTGGCCAATCCGGCCAAGTGAGCCTTCACCGCTCACCTCCAGGCCTTTTCATTACAATGAAGTCCTTCTAGCCTTTTATAGGCTCCATTACATATAATACCACAGGTAGAATACCACAGGTGCACAATACCATGTGCCCCAAAACCATCACTATTTAACTTGGTCAACTTTTGACTCTATCCCGAGTCAAGTTTACCTAACAGAAAGACCAAGTGTGCAAAAGGTTACCTACGTAGAAGCATTTAACGAAGTGTGTGAAGCACTAAACAAGGTATATAATGTGCAGTGACGTGATTGGGACCTGCATGTACCACCAGTTTTGTGGGCTTATAGGACAACATGCAAGAAACTAACAGGAATACGCCTTCTAGGCTAGCCTATGGAGAAAATGATATAATACCGATGGAGTATATTATGCCTAGTCTGTGCATAGTACCCATCAATATGACAGTTTGCGAAGCCTTGCAAGAAGGGATCACGTAGCTGAATGAAGAAGAATGCTTGGGACCTGATGAAGAGATCCAACAGGGTAATCTTAGGCTTCAATAACTCATGAATGAAAGAACTCGGTTAAGGGAGAAAAGCACTCTAGTGGAAGAAGAAGTCAAGGAGCTTGAGGAAGGAATAAAGAAGGATTTTCTCTATAAGAAACTTGTGTTAATAAAACAGGTTGTGCATGATTACCTTGACAAATTTGGGGACTAACGTCAAGAGTTGATTAACTTTATGCCTTGGATTGGACCGTATATTACTAGAGGGATCACCGATGGTGGCGCAATGCAGATGGTGAAGTGCACGACATAGAAAGTAAAGTTAAAATGCGGATTTTTTATAGGAAAACTAATTGATGGTCGATTGAAGCCATATCTAGGTGGCCCCACCACCTAACTAGCCATGGGAAGCATAGTCTTAGCACTCCAGGTAGTTGAAAGGAGGCATGGGACTATAAACTACTCTGCCAGAGAGCCGTGCGATGTCAGGTTTACGCGCAGGATCAAAGTGTCACAGGGACCGCGACAGCGCAAGGGTGGCTACACTACTGTGCATGTTGGTTGGACACTGATTGTTATAGTCACTATTCATGATGTGATGCTTAGTTTTAGGCCAAATGGAGCAGGCAGCATGCATTTGAGGTGAGATTTATTGGAAAGATTTGGGAAAATATTCCACCAAGGGAGCATTAATGGACTAGATTTGGGGGGAACGATCAAATTTGAATTCAAAAGGTGCTATAAATTGCAAAGGGATGCCCTACAAACAACACTTGGTCATTTCATAATTGAGATATCATGCACCCAGAATATTCCAAATCAAGTCCTTTTTAACCTGTTGAGAGTGTTGTTTGAGTACCTAGTTGAGCAGTTGAGAGATTTTCGGACAAACAAAATGGGAACGTCTGAAGAAGACAGGGAAATCAGAGAAATGACTATCGAAGAGGCCGCGCAGGCCATGACAATAGAGGATGCCCCTGAGAGCATAGGTGTTACCGGGAATAGTGTCCACTCGGATGCTGCTATTCCCACTAAGATGGGTGGCTATCTTAGAAACAAACAAGTAAAGTCTACTTTCATTTTCTTTTATGAAAATAGATGACAGGAGAACCAAGAAGAACAACCTTAGTCTTGCGCTTAATTTCCTCTCCTTCTTGATAGAGTTTTGCCACTTCTTCACCTAGCTTCAAGGAGAACCTGTGGAATCACAGCAACATACTACTATTGAAGAAACAAAGATCTATATTCATAAATAACATAGGACCAGATGTGTGTTAACCATATAAATGCATATATAACAAGTACACAAGAATATGGAAGAAAACTAGAATAGCTTTATTAAGATGAAAAGTAGCAAGAGGATTACAACCATATGATCTGACCCAACATCATCCTCCAACTAGGAAGCCCTTCTTCTCCTCAAGAAAAGCTTAGATCACCCAACACTATGAATGTACACCAAAAAACCAACAACACTTCTCTATAAGATACAAAATTCAAGCCTTTGGATCTCTGTGATGAGGGATCCATATATAGATGATTATAGAGAGGTGAGTCATCTTCTTGGATCTTGATTAGTGTCCTCTCTCTGATAGTTTCTGCTTCCACTTGGAGAATGATGATCTCTTACTCATCCCTGGTCAAAAACAAAGAGGCAAGTGTCAGAGGGGAAGCTTCTAGAAGATTCCATGATCTTCCACCTCGCATTTTCGTCCCTGCCATTTGTCCATTCC
>APFE030771123.1:0-16538 GCA_000404065.3 Pinus taeda
ATAGTCATCGGATCCCAGTATTCCATTCTCAAGTATCTTCTGACATCATCTCAATCAAGACAGTTGGTCTCTCATATAATGGTACATATCAAAGAGTATATTTCAAACCTGCATATGAGTTTATTTATAATCTTGTTACACATATGGTTCCATTGGAGGTATTCATATACTTGAATGAGATTTCTTTTTCAAGTATATTAGGACATATAAAAAATAAAAAATAAAAAAGTAAAGAGTAAAATAAGTCCTATTGTTAAAACCAGCTTACTAGCGCAATTGGACATGAGCTTTGGTTGACAACCAAGCAACTGGTGAGAAAAGTTCACAATAAGTTCTGCAATTTTATGATGGTCTCAATATTTTATTATGGTTCTTCAAATCATTTTTGGTTCTATGCTTGGGTTAGCTGATGTGGGATTCCTTAAAGCCCACCTTCCAATAAATCTTATCCCATCAACCTCAACACCTTATCTGGGATCAAGATCAAAGATTATTGGAGTTCCTTGGAACTTTCATACATCAATGGAAAGCCTTCTCGTTGACAACAATGGGAATGCAACAATGTCCCTTGATTTTCAGATCTTGTAGGTGACTTGACTTCAACACATTCATTCGTCCCTGTCAAGATGCAGTTAGGTACCTTGACACTCATTTACATTATCGGTGAGTTGTCTTGCATTGGTTAACGATTTTCATTAATGATCGGTAATCCAATGATTTCTTTCCATGCTCAACTTCGGCACATTCATTCGCATGGTAAGAATCGTACCATGATTTTTGGTTTTGGATGAAGACTAATGGTTTTATGGAATCAACAACAACTTGTAACAGTATACTTTATTGGTTTCTTGTAGCAGCATGTTCATCTTGTTTTTCAACAGCACCATGATGGCACCATTACAACACTTTTTCATTCATTTCATTTTCAAGAAAACAATAAAATTGGGCCTATTTCAGTCAATCTGAATTATGTTTCATGGTTTCTACTTCAACATGAAATACATAATCCAAATTAGCAGTTCAAACTCGGAGAAAACAACTCTCTCCAAAAATTGCCATTTTCTGCAACAACTATGTAAAGTTGTAGTTTCTGCAACTATTGCTATAACAACCTGTTTTTGTTGTAGCAGTATGTTCCAGAGGCAGTTTTGGCACAAATATTACAAGATATTGGAGTATAAATAAAAAAATTTGAGCTTCTGGGTTTTCTCAAAATACGGTCAAAGTGGGTAGAATTCCAAAAAAGTGCAATTTTCCAGGACTTTTCAACGGGTTTTTAAGGCAGATTTTCATTTTTCACCATTATGGACAGATTAGGCTAGATTTCAGTATTTTCGGCACAATAGCATATTTTCTTCATCAAAATGGGATTCTGAAGGCATGAGGTGGTAAAAAAGGTAAAAATACACCATTTTCCTTTTTGAAGCACTCAATTTGGCTTTAAAATGAGTTTGTGGCATATGTTTTTGTGCAACATTGGATGGCGTGAAAAATCATTTTCAGAATATTCAAAAGCTCAAGATTCAAAAACCTATTTGTCGGTAGAATGGTTTTAATCCAACATCTACAACTCCTACTTTATCATTTCAAGTTCTTCAAAAGGTAAACTTGAGGGGTAAAAACTTGCATAAGGATTTTTATTTTATTAAAGATTTAGGAGAATATGATGAATAACCACTTTTCCATCAACCATTCCTAGCCACCATATCTTTCATTTCGCAGACCACTCATACCATCAACCATCCCTTTCACTTTTACTCATTTTGATTAAATTTTCCTCTGTTCAAAAAAAGAATTATTTATGACAACAATATAAACTCAACGTACAACACTGTAATAGACGAATTCAAAAGTTGGGAAATGAAGACAATTTCAAGAAGCATCTTGGCAAGTTTTTCTTGCTAAAAGTTGATTATGGAATCAATAAGGAAAGTAAAATCAAGAATATGAAACCATAATACAACCTATGCTTATGGTTTTGTAAGATGCATGGAAGAGGCTTGGAAATTATTCAAGTGAATACAAATTTTTGTTTATGAGGCATTAAGGCAGGTTATCACATCAAAGTTAGAAGAGATGTCGACATCAAGATGGTCTTTCTAGCAATTGAAGGTAATCAAGCAATAAGTCTTGAGGGCCAAGATTTGATTACTTTGAAGACTGGAGGTATGGCAAAATTAGAAGTTTAATGGGTAGTTGAATGACGTGCTTCATTAATGAGGACTGCTGGATCATTTCATGGGTATTATAATCTAGTTATACTAGATATTTCATTTATCTTTAAGAATGAAGTATTGGAATGGTTTGAGATTTTTGAAAAGAAACACATTTATACACTTGAACATTAAGTCCAACATCATATATCAAGTATAAAAAAGCTTCAACGACATGATGATCAACAACATTAAGGCCACTTACATCAAAGACCAGTTTTGTAAAGATATTGTCAAAAGAAGAAAAGGTAACATTTTATTTGTTTATTTGAAGTAAATTAAAAAACATAGAATATATGGACATTGAAGATATATCTCAGTTATGTTGTATGGCCTTTTTGAATCTATCATAACCCATTAAAACCTATTATATCTCATGGTATCCTATTTTTCAAATGATGAGAAAGCTACACGGGTGAAGAATTCATTTATTCTTTTCACCTTGTTGACTTAGTTTTGATCATTTTTCTTGACTTCATAAAGCTACTCCATCCATCCATTCATATCAATAATATTGTCATTTGTGCATACATGTGTTACATGAGCAACAATGCTACAAGAACCAAACTTCTAAGTTAGATATCCATAATTCTGTTCTTTTTGTATGTGTCTTCATTGAACAATTTAAAATGTGTTAAGTTGCACAATTTGACATTTTCTAGCAGTCTCCAAATTCTGAAGTGAAATCATAGGTTGATGAAATTTGAGTAGTGGCCTACAAAAACTAGAAGATGGATAATGTAGCAGAAAGGTTGAGAAATGATATCTACCATTCTGCACAACAAAGAAGCACTCTTGTTACTCTAATAAGTCAGTCAATGCCTTGATCAATGGCAGAATGCACAACAAATTCAAATGACAAAGCATACTAGACAACTATTCAAGTTTGCTAAGAAATGGTGTAAGAAAGTTAAGACATTCCCAAAGATACATTCTGGAACAAATATGTTAATCAAGTTTTGTTAATTTCATGAGGAAATGCAAAGATCTGAGTGTGGGGGAGATGTTGGATCATTGATTTGTCATTATTTTCACTTGTCTTTGTCATTCATTAAACCATTAATTCCAACCATCCATTGCACCATTTCACTCATTTGCCATCATTTTCACCATAATTATTCATGATGTGTCACTATATGTCTGAGTGATTAATTAACATCGTTTTCCTTTATTTTTAGTAGATTAAGAATAATTTTGCATGGTTTTAACTAATGACAGTTTAGCAAGCTCAAGTTTCTGTAGTTTTCTCAATTTTCCATAGCCACCTCCATGGTTGAGGTAGTAGCACCACTCCATAAGGAAATACGACACATGGACATTGTTTCTAAAGGTTCCAATATGAATTTCTATTGGTCAAATACCGCCCAGCTCGCACATGTGGACATCCAACATCAAATCAAGGGAGAAACGAAACAGGTTTGACCAGTCAACTTCAAATGTGTTTTCTGATCAAATGAAAGTGAATCTCGCAAAAACAAAACATGGGTTTTTTTCAGAACGAGCCCAATTAAGTTCTTTATGAGTAATTTTCCCAAATTCGTTACCATTTGAGAGATATTTTAGGTTCGTTGGAGCCCTATTTTGCAGTTTATGTGAGCAAATAGTGCATCCATGTGCCAAGAAACATCCAATCAAGAAAATAGAGGTTGGAATGGACTATGCTTCATCAAATTTGTGGCAACTAGGTGTCCATTCAATTTTGATCTTTATCCATATGAATTTCCATGAAGTTACATTGTAACCCCTATATAAACACTCCATTGAAATAGAGAGGAAGCTTAATTTTTTGAAGCATACAATGAATTGCTAAAACTCTATCTTTAATTATAAAGGAATACATTTCAATTCAAATGCATGGTTGAGTGTTGATCTTGATTCAAAACTATCTACTTGTGGAGGGCCCCTACAAGTAGTAAGGTTTTGGTTTCAATTTATCAATTGTGTTCTTCATTAGATTTTCATATAACTCAATTCATTTCGTTGATATTGATAAGTAGATGCATCTGTTAGAACAATTTTTTTCCTTTCACCGATCCCATATTACATAGCAGAACTTGATTGATGATTCATTACTCATTTCAAAAACATATAGGATTGAATTTAGCAGTAGTGATAATTGATAGACTTCTGTACTTAAATTAGGATTCAGTTTTGTAAAACAAAGTTTTATTTAGAGTTTGCATTCATGGTTGATTTATAGATTTAATAGAGTGTGATTCTTTTCATGTTGATTTATAATGATGCTAATTGTAGTGTAATCGCTTTTTTTATAGATCTCATTACAGTTTCATTTTAAAGTATTTCATTTCAGAGCATGAGTGATTTCTTTACAATTTTCATTTCAAAGCATGAGTGGTTGATAATGAAAAAATGTGTAGTTTTCATTTTAACTAGAAGTCAAATTCATTTTGGTTTTTATGCAAAGGATTGCTAGAACATCAGATGAATAGTTCTGCTTTTAGAGATTAAATTTGTGTTGTAATAGATTAGTTAAGTTCTATTAATTTAATGAGGTAGCATAATTTTTCTTTAGTTTCATTTTGCAAATGTGAAGAGCATTTTTTATTTCATTAGAAATAAGTAAAGAAATTTTAGGAATTTTTTAATGTGTTAAATTCATTTTCTTTAAAGAGTAAGATAGGAATGCAAAACATCCTTAGAAGTAATTTTCAATAATGCAATTAATGTAGTGCACTTGCACTTTACAAGTTTACCAACTCCAATGGATAATTATGTAACAATTTAAGACAATTACATTGACAAACATGCTAGTATCTCCAAGCTCCAAAGGGAGTTAGCCAAGTACCTTAGTAGGTGGTTTCAAACCCTTAGAGAGGATAGTATCTCCAAGGTACATCCCTCTAATGGGGGTAGCAAGTGACAAATAAGTGAGATGGAATAGGGAATGAGAGAGGCAATCCTAGGCCACATAGTGGGGTATACGGGTAGCTAGATAAGGGGAAGCCCATACCTGGGTATGTAATGTATAGGAGGGAGTAGTCATGGTACATGATGTGAAAATTCATATATCTAACAATCTCAGGAATCCTACTGCAACCAAATGAATCTACTTCACCTAGATTGTATATTACATTACAAGCTTATTTCAAACTTCTTCTTGAAACATTGAAGTAAATTACTAAAGCAGCCTACACCAATTAAATATGATTCTGAAACATAGAAATTGAGCAAGGAAAATAGAAACACATAGCGCACAGTTATTTTTGGACAAAAGTCCGTGAAAAAACCTAATGCGGGAAAACCGATGCAGCAACTCCAAGGATTTTATTATTATGCAGGAGAAAATTTGAGTACAATTCTAGGATGCTCAACTAGTAATCTGACACAAAGAGAATATTGAACAAAAGACGTGAAATGATATCACCCTGTCACTAGAGAATCAATGACTGATCTGGCTGAACTGGAGGCTCTGCGTCACTCTCTACGTGGCATCTATGCAGAACTATGTCACTCCCAACAGTTTCTTCATCACCGTTCCTAGGTATTACGTTGCCCCTCTTCCAAATCCTCTGTTAGCTAAGAAAATTGAACTTATGCCTTCTGGACTCACACCCCACCTCCTGGCAACTGAAACTCGACTTCCCTCAACAGGAAACTCGACTTCCCCTCAAGGACTATGTTGCCTTTATGCCAACACTACATGGGCTAGCGTTAGCCTTCCTCTAGACGTCTTTCTGTTCTCCCTCTGCCTCGTACTCTCCAAAATTTCCTTCTTCCTAATTCTCATTGTCCCTTTGCTACAAGAAATCTCCTCAATCAATTTTCTTCCTGAGAACTTCTCACTTCAGAAAAATCGATTTCTTTGATCTCTCAATGTGTTTTCCAAATGAACCTCAAGCCCCTTCTTATATCTTCTTGTTGGACAACCAATGACCTAGATTAAATCATAATCAAAGGCTCATATATTTTTGGCTTGATAAATATATTTTTCTAGAAGTTTCACCCCTGATTAGATTAATACCCATTAATATTTTAATTTTCCTAAGTTTAGACTTAGGAACCCCATTAAAATATTAATTATTTTAATAAAATCACTTCTGGGTGGAATTTCCAAAAATGATTTCTAGGTTCTTTGGAATACATGTGCCCAAGCCTCCCTACAAAGTTTGAGGCTTAGAGCACATCTGATGCTACCCAAATCAAAACTCCCTCTTAGCTAGGAATGTGCTCTAGCAATACACTCCTATTGCATACTGCTCTGACTCTGAAGCATCCTCCTCTGCATTGTTGACATCTAACATGTTGTCCACCAACTACTACGTTGTTGCTGCTAGTATAATGTCGCCTTTGACACTGCCACTACCAATGCTACATATATACTACAAATCCCTCTCAAATGTTGCATCTGCTATGCTGCTAGCACTACCACTGCTAACACGACATTTGTACTGCAACTTAGTTGCTGAGAGAAGCAACTGAAAACACCCAAAATTGGACAAGTATCCATTGGATACACCTCGGTGTTGAAATCTTGACTACTGCTAGACCCACACTACCCTCTGAAGCCAATGCGTTGCTGAAGCTCTGCATTGTGCCTCCATGCACTGTTGCCTCTCTGCTTTGCATTGCTAACATCCTGGCGCTACTAACTACTGCATCTGTGGAATCAATACTCCATGGCACCAACTGAAACTCTACCATCCCACTACTAATGATCATGGGCTCCTGTAGCAAGGTGATGATCCAAGAGGTGGGTTCCTCAAGGATCTTTCCCATCTATAACTCTATCAAACTACAGTACTAGATCATCCCACCTTACCCCTGGAGGTACCTGGGAAATCATGGAAAAATATGATATACTCATACTGCGATTGCTACTGCTTTGCTGATGCTTCTACATTGTTGTTGCAACTCCTACAATAATGAGACAGATATCCTCAAATCCTAAAGTACTAGCTTCCATAGTGTTGCTCCCTCTAAAACTAAACTTCCCTTGAGTCTCGATCTCCCTATGGGAAATCTCTCTGCTCCCTCCTGGAAACTTACAGAGTCCTCCTGCACTGGAAACTGGACTGCAAAGCTCTGCGTTGGGAATCTCCTGGCTAGAACTGCACCTGAATACTGCAACTGGGCAATTCACAATGCCTATGTCACTGCAACTAGTTCTGCAACTGTCTTCCAGAAACTCACTGCAACTGTCATTTGAATGACTAGCTATGTTTGTTGACACTATGATCATCCTACTACTGATTTTATTGGGCTCCCATAGCAAGGATACTAATCAATGTGAGAAATATGCAGTAACTAGATCTAATTTTCTTCTCTTCCATAGATCTTGCCCATCCGTGGCCATCTCTGCAAATGTCGAACTGCCTCTTCTCTCCTATGTGAAACACTAGGTTAGCCTACGCACTCCCTACTGGAATCAATAGATTTGATGCCCCTTGCTGCTACTCAACTCTAGAGAATTTGAATTCCTTGGCTAGGAATTCTCTCAAGAAGAAATTCCCTCAACATGTGATCTGCTTCCTTCTTTCGACGACTTTTCTGCCCAGCACTCAACTTGCAGAAAATTGTATCCCTCTAGCTCCGCGTGGCTCTACGTAGCTCCCTCCGCCTCGACAAATTCTTGATCTAGAAGTCTTACCTCTCTATCATCTCACTCAGAGAGAGACACCCACAAAAGTATAGCCCTCTTGACTAGAACCGCGCAATCCCTTAAGGGATTCGAACTACTACTTGTTACAGCAAGTTGGCCCTTGCTTCAGTGCTAGATTTTCCCTTCCCTCTTTCTCATCAACAACCCTGAGACCATGTGAAAATTCACGTATCTAACAATGTCAGGAATCCTACTGAAACCAACTGAATCTATTTCGCATAAATTGTAAATTACATTATAAGCTTATTTCATATTTCTTCTTGAAACATTGAAGTAAATTATTGAAGCAACCTACACCAATTAAATATGGTTTTGAAACATAGAAACTGAACAAGGAAAATAGAAACACATAGGACACAGTTATTTTTGGAGAAAAGTCCCCCAAAAACTCAATGCGGGGAAACTTGTGCAGCAGCTCTGAGAGTTTTATTATTATGCAGGAGAAAATCTAAGTACAATTCTAGGATGCTCAACTAGCATTCCAATAAAGAGAGAATATTGAACAAAACACTGGTGAAATGATCTCACCCTGTCACTCGAGAATTAATGACTGATCCGGATGAACTGGAGGCTCTACATCACCCTTTGCGTGGATTCTGCGCAGAACTACATCACTCCCGACAGTTTTTGTGTCACCCCTCCTCGGTATTACGTTGCCCCTCTTCTAGATCCTATGCTAGCTGAGAAAATTGAACTTCTGCCTTCTTGACTCACACCCTAGCTCTTGGAAACTGAAACTCGACTTCCCTCTATAGGAAACTCGACTTCCCCTCAAGGAGTGCGTTGCCTCTGTGTCAGCACTGCATGGGCCAACTTCAGCCTTCCTCTGGACGTCTTTCTATTCTCTCTTTGCCTCGTACTCTCCAAAAATTTCTTCTTCTGTATTCTCACTGTCCCTTTACTACAAGAAATCTCCTCAATTGATTTTCTTCTTGAGAACTTCTCACTTCAAAAAAATCGATTTCCTTGATCTCTTAGTGTGTTTTCCAAATGACCCTCAAGCCTCTTCTTATATTTTCCTGTTGGACAACCAATAGCCTAGATTAAATCTTAATCAAAGGCTCAAATTTTTTTATCTTGATCCGTGTCTTTTTCTAGAAGTTTCGCCCCTGATTAGATTAATACCCATTAATATTTTAATTTTCCTAAGTTTAGACTTAGGAACCCCATTAAAAATATTAATTATTTAGTCAAATCACTTCTGGTTGGAATTTCCAAAAACACTTTCTGCATTTTTTGGAATACATGTGCCCAAGCCTCCCTGAAAAGTTTGAGGCTTAGATCACATCCAATGCTACCCCAAATCAACACATGAAGTCCCCCAACCTTGATTTTTCCACCCTTCTTTATATGCCTTTTGCATTTTATGAATCTTCTTTAATAAACTGCTTGAGGCTCAAAGGACAAGAGCATGATGTGTAAGGTATAGTAGTGATTACCCCTTTTAGGTAGGGTGGTTCATGGCCTTCTAGTGGTTGGGATAATCATTGGTTCCTGGATGATAAAGGAGGCTCATCTAGGGCCTATGGAACTAGGGTGATGGCCATGGATTGGGGTAGAGCTCATCTATTGGCTTTTGCCCACATGCTAATTATTTTTCTCCTGACCATCTTTTGCATTTTGTGGTACAATTTCCTATTAAATGTGGCCAATTATGCTTTTTCTTTTTCTTTTAATTGCTTCAACCTCTTGAGCATCATTCTAGGCCTGACCCAAGGTGGGGCTAAGGGGATAGAGAGGCTAGCCCTATGTGGACCTAGGTGGGAGAAACAATGAATGGGGGTATGGTGAGTGGAAATGGAATAATATGTGTGGGTAGAGGGGCGGGACCACACACCCAAAGTCGAGGTTTCCCAAGTATTACCAACCTAGAACTAAATGGTCAAGAAAGGCGATCCCATGAGGCTAAGATCCAAGGGTAACAACAAAAAGAGATCAAGGGAACATGAGCACAAACTGAGCCCACTCTTTCCGCCAAATCCCCCCATCAATCCATACCTAGAAGTATCCATGATAAGTAAACCCAATACTCAATTACCAAATGACAGGACATACCTTTAGATTTGGGAGGCCCACCTTCAAAAATATGATCAATACAGGTGGGTGAGGGACGACATGGATGACTCAGGTGGTAGAGAAATGGCACAACAAGTTAGTAGGAAGCATAAAGGGGTTGTTGGTTGTCGGTTGAGGCGCGTCATGGAGAAAAAGTTCTCCTAGGGATATCACCCACAAAGTGGTGGGTAACGAATACCAAATTGATTCATCAACTAACTCATAAACTCTTAGAAAAATTCAATAAATATATGGCCATGTTGGATGTGTTACCCACCAATGTTTGGGTAATATCCCTAGGAGAACATTTTCTCCAAGATGGTCCTCAGTCGATAGCCCCTTGCATCCACCAACTAGCTTGTTGTGCTATTTCTCTGCCACCTGAGCCAGCCATGTGGTCCCTCACCCATCTGTCATGATCGTATGTTTGAAGGTGGGTCACTCAAACCTAAAAGGTATGCCTTGTCATTTGGAGATTGAGTATTGTAATTTTCTTATCATGGACACATTTGGGCTGTATTAATGGGGGGATTTGGTGGAAAGAGTGGGCTAGGTCTATGCTTTTGTCCCCTTTACCTCTTTTAGATGTTACCCTTGGATCTTAGTCCCATGGGATCTCTTTTATTGACCTTTGGGTTTTATGGTGGTACTACACGGGAAACCTCAGTTTCGGTTGTGTGGTCTCACTCCCTCATCCAAATACATTACTCCCCTTCCATTCATTGTAACCCCATTCATTATTCTTCCCACCTAGGTCCACATAGGGTTGGCCTCCCCTTCCCCTTGCCCACACCTTGGATCAGTCTTGAAACGATGCCCCAAAGGTTGGTATAGCTTAAAAGAGAATTAAAAGTGTAATTGGCCACATTCAACAGGAAAATGTACCACAAAATGAAAAAGATGGTAGGGACAAAAACATTTAGCATGTGGAAAAAATCCAAATGCATGATGGCCACATTCAACAGGAAAATGTACCACAAAATGAAAAAGATGGTAGGGACAAAAACATTTAGCATGTGGAAAAATCCAAATGCATGAGCTTTACCCCATACCCATGGCCATCACCCTGGTTCCTATAGGCCCTGGATGAGCCTCCTTTACCATTCTAGAACCCATGATTTGTTGAGAATTCAGTAGGGCAATGTATATGTTAATTCTCTTAACTTGATAATTGCTTGTGTTAGATTTTTACTTATTAGATTTGATCTTTGTTAGTTCAATATGCAATACATCAAATAGATACCAAAACAGTATGAATAATGACATAGTATGTAGGTTCCAAGCTAGGGAAAATACCCCTCCTCTTGAGGGGAAAACCTGTAAAATCTCTTCTTATCTCTTAGATCTTTCAATTAATGAATACCATGACCTAGACTCAGACAAGAACCCTCCAAGATCAAGTCTTCCTTGACCTCCAGCTGAAATATCTTCAACCTCCCCAATAAATTCGAAATTCTGCCCCAACAACTGTTTTTGCTTTACTAGGATACTTTGATCTTGCTCTTGTTGCTCTTTCCTTGACCTCACTTGCCTTGATTTGAGTCTTAGTGCTAATAAGAAACCCTAAGAGACCTTCGCTTGCCTTCTTTCTCTTCCAACTTCCAAAATCGAACTTCTATTCTTCCCAAATGTAGAAACCCTAACTTCACATTCCCAGAAGAAAGTAGAGGGACCCAAAAGCACTTTGACTTCTTCTTTGTATGAGAGATTAGTGAGTGAATGATCCAAATGGACAACGAGTTCCTCTTATATATAGGCTTCCTTCAAGGGTGGACATGTCTCTTCACTTAGGCCAACTTGATAGCTCATGTAGGCCGACTTGATCTTAGAGGTATTTTGACATTTTCAAGACAAAATAAATTTTCTTTTACAATTTACAATGTGCCCATAGGGTCTTCCATATATGAAAATGACTCTTATACCTAGGACAAACCTTAGAAGAACTCAATGGGTGCTTGACCTATAAAATAAAATAAGTTGAGCATGAAACTCATGCTCCAATAATAATAATAATTTCTTTTTCATTTTATACATACAAGAATACATTTCATACTAATGAAGATCAAACCTAGTTACACATTTTCCAACATGATTGTCCCAACCCCTGGTGGGAAATGAACTGCTTTACCTTAAAAGGGGTATCCATTGATATACCTTACACATCATGCTCTTATCCTTTGAGCCCCGAGCAATTGATCAAAGAAAAATCATAAAAGGTAGAAGGAATATAAAGAAGGGTAGAAAAATCAAGGTTTAGGTTCTTGTGCATCACGATTGCTCCCTCCTATACATTATATACCCAATTGTGGGCTTGCCTTTATTAACTACCCTTGTACCCTGACATGTGGCCCAAGATTTCCCCTCTTATTCCCTATTTCATTCATCTCTTTATCACATTCCACCACCATTTGAAGGATGTACCTTGGACATATTATCCCCTCTAAAGGTAGAATCCACCTAATTGGATACTTGGTTAACCCCTTTTGGAGCTTGGAGACATTAGCACATGCCAAAGCCCATTATAGAAGGGCATGCCATTATGAAGTGCCCACCTGTTTTCCATGGTTTGTAATCTCTTTAACTTGATTGCTTTAAATAACTGGTTGTATAGGAAGGCTAGGGGACACATTAGATCTTATGCAGGATTGCTGATGGTCTCCATTTTGGGTTTGGTTTCCCTATACAGGATCTTAACCCTCCAGAGGGCTACATTGGCACATGTAGGGTGTGTGTAAAGAGCCATGGGCCTCCAAAACAGTAGACAAGATTCCATGGATCCCCAAAGATATTCAGAGATTGCTAGAGATTCACCTATTGGATGAAGAAGATGCACCTAGTTCACCATGCCTAGCCGACCCCACAGTTGTACCACGCACTTGGCAGATGACCCAAGACCTGTATGTTGATGTGGCATCCTTTACACCATCAGTTGAGCCCTTATAGATGGTCTACAGGCATCTTCGATCTATTTGGAGACCCATGAGGTCACTTGTGTGCCCCCACACCCATTGGGAGCACCACAAGTTTATTATTTGCAGAACAAGGGGTCAACCCCTTGTCCACTACTTTTGGGAGTCTTATTCATCATTATGGCACTTATGGACTTCATTAGGCTTTTTAGAAGGCCCAATGACATGTATTATTGATCATTCGACCTCTTGAGAGGCTTATTCTTTTGTTTATGAGCTAGTTTGGTGGGCTTGTCACCAAAAGTTAGTTATTTTGCACATTATTTTATTCTAGGGGCCAATGTAGGCCTAATTAGCTAAATCGAACTCATTAGAAGTGTATAAATACAAGTGATGTGAATTCATTTTAGTATCATCACTTGGATTGGACTTGTATCTCTCTTTAGAATTTCACTATCCTTCTTAGAGGACGAATTTTGGAGCATGGAATGAATTTTAAAGTTTGGATTATTTTCTCCTCTCTTGGAGCTTCTTGATTGGAAAATTATTGATGATTGCATATACTCTTAATACATGTAAGTGCAATTTAATGCTATTTTTTTCTATTTCTGTCACATACATTGTTGTTGTGATTTCGCAATACTATGGCTAATTTACTGCATCCATTTATACGAAGTTGTGGAAATTCGAATTCTAGATACTGATGTTTCATGTATGGGCCATGTATTATGAATGAATGTTCCTAGAGATTCTTCTTCATCGAAATTCATCTTGATAAGCCATCAATTTTGCAAAATGAAGTATAAAGTTCTTAAAGTTGTTTTTCTTGTTGCCCTAATGTTATGCGAAGTTGTCTTTGAGGCTTGGCATAGAAAATTCAATGTCCATAGTCATAATTCCTCTTGACTCCAAATCTCCCCAAAGGATTAGGCATTGCTCCACCATAAGGTGATCACCTCAAACCTTATTTCTTCTCCTCCCTCTTCTTTTCTAGGCCTAACCGATTAGGTGACATAGGGCATCACTTATCTCACAATATAGCCATCCAAATACTTTGATATTTGGTCCATAACTGTGTTGGAGTTTTCTCTAGAGGCCCTCCAAATTTCAAGCAAATCCGACACTGGGATCTCAATGTATTACAAGCCCTAGCTCGAGGACTGTTACTTGCCCTAGGTTTCCCTTGGTTAGAAACCTCACTGGGATCATTGCATTACCTTTCGTTGAAAATTTCTTCCTTGATCCCCTTCTCCTCCCTGATTAGGTCAAGCACATCATTGGTTGCTCAACCCCATTCCCTTAACATAACCTCGAGTCTGCTTGGTCCTGTGTGGTCCCACAACTTATTGAAGCCAATTTTCACAAATACCACTTGGAAGCCAAGTTTCTTACAAGGATTTTAGGAGTTAAGAATCTTCTTCACAAGTTATATACTCAAACCCTAGCCCTATAATTCCCTTAAGCGCTTCCTAGAGAGCCTTTCATCTTGCTTTTAATGCAAGCAAGCCTTATATCTGAGCCTCTCTTATGAATAGGCTTTTAGGATCACCTCTCATCCTATCATTGATCCATTCAATTTCGTGATCCTTATTATAATGGGTCTCCTCCCATCGACGAAAGTTCTTATAGAGTAGGGACCCTTAGCTGAGGTGACAATGGGCTATTGCTCCATTGCTACCCTTAACTTAGTGATAGCCCTTCAAGGATCCCCTTTTAGGACCCTGTTGAGGCCTCAAAAATCGATGCAACAACATTGGGGGATAACCACCCGGTCTGGACCTTAGTACAACTCCTTTTCCGTTTAGGATGGTGGCTCCGACTAGAGATAACGGGACCAGTTTCCCGATAATGAATAAAAGGGATGGATGGGTGATGAATAGTTTGTTTTTGATGATAAGGTGACTAGCTTATTCTATTGACAAAAATAGGGAAACTAATACTAATCTCGGGAACAACTTATTCATTCGAAATGCAGCGTTAAATAATCTTTATCTATCTAACAGGCATATAGATGACTCTGTAAAATAAATATGAGATATTCAATCATTCAAAGATTACTTCATATGAATAGTCACAATGAAGCGATAAATACAAATTACTGCATTCACTGTTTATATCATCGATACATATATACGATTGAAAGAGAAGCATGCTATAGACAACCAATAGTGGAATGCATAAAGGATGCTGCGAAAAGCACATATATATATAATCGATAATAGCAAGAGCGATTTAAACAACAATTCATATAACATGAATGAGTACAGACATAGATAATAGTACCATGTGAGCTGTCGATCAATCCCAAATATCAATCGTTATTCAAAATTCCTTCTTCAACACAGAAATGCTTTTAAACAAAGACATTAGTGCACATTTGCATAAAAACCTTCCTCATTAAATTCAGAATAATTGGTCCAGTTTCATAAAAGAATATCCCTGAAGTATAATAGTGTAACTTCAGGGTTTAAGTCATATACAAAACTTTACGACCCTTTCTAAATGCATGAAAGGGTCTATAAATACTACTAAGCTCAAAAAAAATCTATAAAACAAAATCCTACTAAATTGGCATCAGTAAATGCGATCTATCTTCTTGGGGCGATCTGGCAGTCTGCGATGTGAATCATGACTCAGGTTGTTTGCCTTTAAACCTAAGCTGGCTTATCGCAAGCATCGGCTCCACTTCTGGCAGTCTGTTGAGGCGCAAGCTGAATTGGGCAGCAAAGCTGGCATCCTGAATGTCGGGTATGATATACCCGACAACATATGTGAGGCATTTTAAGGCGTCTCTTTGGCTGTATGGCTTCACTAAGAAGAACCAATAAGCATCCCATGTCAAACTGTTGATTCCCGCGATTAATCTTCCATTTTTCTCCAGCTCCAGGTAGCATGAATTCTCCAACATCTTTGTCGTTGTTAATTGACCTGGAGTATATTGGGAAATCATATTAGACAAATAAAGCGTATTATTTACTAATTCAACCAAATTGTCAGTGGTTGCTTTGCATCTGAAAACCGCTCTTTCTGCGTTCATTAGCTGTGATTGCCATTCTGTGAATAATATTTCTTTGTGCGATTCCAGAATTCTCAGTAGATTAGTCGCCTGGCCTCAATCGGAATCTTGCCATTCTATAAAAATTGTCAGTGTTTCTTCGGCCTGATCCAAATCGGTCCTTGCCTTTTCTACCTTTTCGCTTATGGATGCTACTAACTCGCACAATGGTTCTTCCTGTGTAATTTTCTGACATAGGAGCTTAACTTGATTGATCAATGCCTTATTTAATTGAAGCGCTTCTGCTTTGAATTCATCTACCTGAGGGAGCTTTTTCATTTGCTCAATTTGAGTTGACAATTGAGCGATTTACTCGTCTTTAGCTTTTATTGTTCCTTCAGTCGATATTCTTAATTGCTCCAATGTTGCCGATAGTTCCTTTTGTCTTTGGATTGCGCCCTTGTCAATCCTTTGTTTCTCCTCTTGTAATTGCTTAGTCAGCTGATGATTGCTCTGCTGCTGTACTAGCAATTCCTGCTCCGCCTGTTCTGCTTTCTGCTGAACTTCCGATAATTTCGCCTGTAGCGAAGAGATGTCTTGATCCTTCGCTTTCAATAAACTGCTCACCTCGGATGCTTTATCAATGGTCTCCGCCGAATATGCTCCAGCGTATTGCGATAGCTTGGTTAAGTCATCGGAGGGGTCGAATTCCTCTTTCCACACAACATTGCCTGTCACTGTTAATT
>APFE030771167.1:0-45168 GCA_000404065.3 Pinus taeda
TATAAAGAATAATTCATATAAATAGTAATTGATAAAAAATAATATATGGTCACTAATTTTTTTTTATCCTCACGAACCTTCTTATTTATTATTGTGAGTATTAAAAATTTCAAAAAGGTATAAGACAATGAATGGAATGAAATGTACGTTAAAGAAAACCAATTTTAACTTTTAATCAAATAAAAGTTATGAAATATTTTGGAAACCTAGTTGATGATGATGATGGTGATTAATGTCCACTAAGACCAATGTGGCATGTTGGACCTTAAGAAGAAAAATCATCTAATTTAGATTATTCAAGATCTTATTCCTATGATAAAATATAAGGGAAGGAAGCACTTCAAGATCATTGTAGTTGATCTGACTTAACAAGTCAAGAAGATTGGAAGTGTTACAGATGTTAGGGAAATGAAAGTGGATGTGAGTAAGAGTCAAGAAATCTAAAAGAAAGTATTTTTAATCTTCCACCCTCTTTGTATAGCGAAGTTGGCAGATTCTACTGTCCCAAGGAGCCTTGGGATTAGACTATCTCCTGGTTTCACTTTGAAGTTAATGAGAATTAGTTCTAATCATAGTGATGTTCATTCTTTTCTTAGTGTTGGTTAAAATAGAGAGATAAATATGGTTATCAAGGGTGGGGTTGATCACCTCCTTATAATATGAACTAGATCCCTTTTACCCTCCATCTCCTTATCATCCCACAATTTATCCTTAACTTTGGAGGTGATACTATTTTTGATACTATCCCTTCTTCCAAGGATGATCTCCTCCATTATACCCCAATAGTTTAGCCAAGATTGGGCATCCTTATACCAACCATGCTTGAGGCGAAGGTGGGTGCTTTAACTAAAGTTAGAAGCAACTTTGGGAAGCCTCTTGGCTTCCACGTTGTAAATCTTCTTCTTATACATCATATGCTTAAACATAGCCGTAATTTCAATAGGGGAAAGCAAACTTGATTAGGAGGATAGGATAGGGGTTATTTTCCTTGATCTTGAGGTTGTAGGTAATGAATTATTTTTTAATCATCTCAATCTTTCTCCATGACTCTTTGGATATACTACAACCCAAACTTCACATCCGTATAATACAATATGGGTGATGAGGGTCTAGAAAAGGAACCTATTTTTACGCCAAATATAGAGATTGGTTACTCAAAATTGTTTTCAAGCTCATAATAATATTCCCAACCTTTAATAATACTTTTATGAATGTTATAATTCCAGTTGACCTCATGAGGAATGCCAATACCTGAATATTATAAGAAGAAACATGTTCTAAGAAATTGTTATCATAGACGAAATTAGTATGGATGATCTTTTTGGATTTGATAACCATAACTTTAGTTTGTCAGTATAACCGTCATACCCATATTGGAGTAGTAATCATGAAGAGTCTTAAGTTGCTTATCTAGGTCAGCATGACTTCTATCAAGAAAAAGGATATCACCAGCATAAAGGAGAAGGGTAATGACTATACCAGCAAGCTGGGTGCCCTTGCAACGCGTAGTTTCCAAACACCCCTATAGCTTATCAATGTAAATTCCAAAAATAGTAGGGGATATGGGACACCCTTGCTTAACCCTAATATTTCATTTAATATCTTTAGAAAACCCTTTGTTGGTCTTAATATTGACAACAACAATCTCATAGAGATAAATCACATCATACGTCAAATCAGGAGGAACCATTATCTCATCATGATGTTTCGAGAGCTTCTCCCAAGGAATAGTGTCAAAATATTTTCTAAATTCCACAAAGCAGCAGAAGAGATCAAATTTACTATTGTGACATTCCTCGACAATGATCGTGAGAATGACAAGATGGTCGATAGTCGAATGATGTCTCCTAAACCCAACTTTCCCTTTAGCTCTTTTACCATGGTTTTCAAGCGAAAGACTAATCCTCTTTTCCAGAATGAGCCCATAATTTTTTTCTAATATGTGTCTAATCATAATGGTATTATAGTTAGAGAGAGTGTTTTTGTCCACATTTTTAAATATAGGAACAATAAGTCTTTGCGTCCAAGGCATAGAGAAGCCATGCTTTATTTCCAAATTGAGAAGCTTGTGGAGATGAGGATAAATCTTCCTATTTTAAATATTTTAGTTTCGTATCCTTCGATATCTTTAGCTTTCCCATTAGCAAGCTTATTAATTCCAGACTCAATGTGTTCGGGGAGTTATAAAACCTATTAAGATAGATGTCCCAAATCTATAATTGGATTGAATGATTTTTTTTTTTATTTACAAACAAGGACATCCTGCCAAAACGATTTGGGCACAACTTTAGAAAGGTAGAAAATGCTCTTGTCTCTTGTTAATATAGGATCAATTCTTCCTTTTTATGAGGGCTTTATATATACTAATATTCTGGAACTTTAGAGTTTCGTTAGGAGCATCTCTAATCACTTTCCTGGTAATTTTATAGTTTTGTCATACCAAGGGTTGGCAGTTTTGTTAATACGGTTATACAAAACCTCAGTAGAGAACTTGTTAATGGTAGTGGAAAGGGTAGTATTAAAACTATAATAAATTTGATCATGTTGTTATTATATGTCACTGAGCATAAATCCTTCTTTGAATCCTTTAAAAGAAGGTCTATATTACTGTGATTGAAATGAGTATTTCTTTGGATTTCATTAGATTTCTGCATGTCGCTCGTATGCATAACAACATTTATGCGTTAAAGATAAAGGCATGTGACCAAATTCAGGTTCATAACCATTAACTAGTTCAAATTTGGTAATAGATGAAAGACATGGATGTCCAAAATCGCATAGTCCATGACACTACAGCCCAACCCATGGAAATAGGTCATTTGCTTAGAGGAAGGCCACTTATTAATACCATTACCAATAATTAGTTCTTGGGGACTACCAAGCTTGAGGAGCTCGATGTTAAATAAGTTCTTCGTTATGCCTTCAAAGTTTCTCTTGAATCTATTAGTGGAGTCATAATATTCAACAAGCCACAAGGGATCAAGGTTAGAGTTGTTACTTAACATAATAGCTTGGTTAGTAGTAGTTCTAACATTGAAGTCCCCCAAAAAATGATATTACCTTCATTCCTAAGGTTGTGGATGTCTTTTTATAAGGTATTGAAAGGACAATTCTAATCCAAGTTGTTTTTATTATAGGGAGTATAGTTAATAGGAGGAAATAGTAGATTGCAAGAAAAATCGTAATGGTAGTAGAATTGGAGATCTCAATCCAAATGTGCGGATTGAAGGGATCGATTTTATGAGGTCAGATGTGAGAAGAAAAAATGCTCTTTATATAACATACTATACCACAAAGACTCCTCCGAAAAGATTTCTTATTCCAAGTTTACCAAAGAATAAATTTGTCAAGGTGAGGAACCCTAGATTCATTATGTTCTTAATTTTCAATTAAAAAGGAAGATCATTATCACTAGGGATCCAATTTAGAATAGGACCTTTACACTATGGAAAACCATGACAATTCCAAAAGAAGATCCGAAATGATCCTAATCCCTATTTATCATCGTATTTTGGATTCTACCTCTATATAATCATGAAAATTTATAAAAATCTATAAATTTTACTATGATTAAATATAAGATTTTATATATAGTAAAAATTAAATAATTATATAAATTGGAAATTAATTAATTATATTAAAAATTAGATGAATATGTTTCACTCTTCGTAGAAAAATTGTGTCGCTTGTATTCAGATGGTTTCCTTTGGAAGAGTAATGAGCTTATCGTTCTCTTGAATGGATCTGTGACTGGATGAATCTTGGAGTTGAGGATTTTTAATCGAAGGTTTGATGGCGCAACAATAGATTTTTCTGTGGAGTTGGCAGCTTTTTTAGTCCTTAACGATGTAATATCCCTAGTGTAGTGATTGGAAGTCCCTCTCAACCCATTTTCTCCGAGTAATACTGCAATATTGGTTTTTTGATCCTGATTGGATGTGAAAGAACCCCCGTGTCTTTGTGCCTGTATGTGTATTAAGACATTGCTTGTATTGATGAAGTCTTCCTAACATTACCAAGATGATCAAGTGTTCTTTATTTCTTTTGGATTGTTACTGGAAGTTCCTTATTCTTGTTAAATAAAGTTAGTTAGAAATATAAATATTGGAGTAAATGACACTGGCAAAAATGGAAAGACAAAGATTGGAGTACATGACATGGGTAGAAGTTTAAAGATTATCAATATATGATATTGATAATTTATTTTTAGGTAAATTAGATATTCTTTAAAATATAGTGGCCATCTGACAGTTAGAAGAGGTTAAACAATTAATTTTTCTTTTAATAATAAAATTCTGAAATATACTTAAAAATTTGCAATCAACATAAATTTAACCATCTAGAGAAGGGTTTGGAGGTGTGCGGTGGACTGGAGGAGTCGTGAGAGCTGGTGTTGGAGCCATCAGTGGAATTGGTGGCTTCCCTGGTGGCTGATGTAGCACTGGATTTGGTCGAGTTCGCAAGGAGGTAAAGGTGGAGATTGTGATTTATTGGGATAATAAGTTATTACCAACCGATGGTATATTGTAGTCTATCTGGTTTATGGATGGGAGAGTTTATTTCAATTTCGATTATATATATATATTATATTTATATATAATAATATTTTTATTTCAATTTGTTAAAATTTCAATTTGAAATTTTTACAAATCACAAATTAGTGTAAATTCTCTCAGTATAAATCTTGTGAAGTTTTTACTAATTAGAGTCAAAAAACTCATTTTTATTCAGCAAAACCAATAAATTGGTTCAAATGAATTATCCCATTATTCCATTAAAAACTCTATTTACATAATACGTTGAAAAACATCAATATATTTTGAGAGTGTTTTTTACTGCGTTGATAAGGATTGCGGTTGGAGAAACTCAGAAAGAACGCACATGCAATATCATCCATTCAGGATGGCGGTCGGAGAAACTCAGAAACAATGCACATGCAATATCATCCTTCATTGAACTAATAAAGTGTTTTCTTCAGACAAGACATTCTATCAAAATGTTCAATTTGCATTCGTTTTGCAAAAATTTTCAAATCACTTTCATTTCGTTAAAATACACAACTTCCAGGATTCCCCAAATGATATAAGTATCTCTTTTGTACTATGAATATCATTAGATAGAATGCGTTTTAAAAGAATATATAAATCTAGCACTTTCATTGCTTTGAAATGCATATAATTTCCAGGAGTCCCTAAATGATATAAGTATTTCTTTTCTAGTTTTGAGTTTAAGTCGATTGCAGATTTCTAGAATACTCTGGAATCAGATGAACATGGCCACTGTCAATTTATTAATCGGGTTCATGTTCATCTGATTCCACAATATTCGGAAAATCTGCAAAAGATTCCCCTTTTCTACTATCAATATCATGGGATAGAATGGCATTTTAAAAGAATATATAAAGCTACAAATTTGATATTGGAAAGTACATCTCAGATTGCATGCTTGTAAAAGGAACAAAACATTGAGAGAGGAGGCATTATGAAGTTGCAACAAATTAAAATGTATTTGTATTTTTTTTAATTATATTTTATATTTATTTTATCATGAAAATTATTCCAATGATTGTGATGTAATTTCATATATCAAAAATTTTAAATAAAATTTGGACAAAAATTAAATGTGTAAGAATTTTTGTTTTATAAATTTAATTTATTTTTACAATCAAAATTATTTGATAAAGAATTACATTTGACTATTTTTCACTAAAGTAGGTTAACTAGCACAAACACATTAGTAAATGTAGTTGATATACACTCAAATCTTATATCAACCGCATCGACAATTACATTAGTAAATTTAGTTGATATACGACCAAAAGATATATCAATCCAATCCACAGTCACATTAATAAATGTGGTTGATATAGACTAAAACATATAATTATAATTATTATGATTATAATTATTATTAATGTAATACTACTTACTTCTATCGTTAATTAATATTATATTAAATTTAAATTAAAAATTTAATAGCAATTAATTAATTAAAAAATTTAATATTAATTTCATTCATCATCAAATAAACCATCCAGTTAATCATATTGATTATAAATATCAATAATAATAATTAAATAATTATTATTATTATAATATAAATATTTGTAATTAAATATTTTATAATTAATATAATAAGAACATGTAAATAATTAAAAAAATATTTCATTTATTATTAAATGTAAATGTTAAAAATAATATTATTATATTATATAAATATGGTTTTATTTATTTATTAATATAAATTATGTTAAATTATATATTTATTATAATTAATAAAACTTTAAGCCGATTTAATGGTTTAACTTATGGAAGGAAAATTATAAGAAAACTCTATCGATAACATTATACCCTATAAATATGAACCCTTAGAATAATAAACCCAAAGGGTTGATATTATAAACCCAAGGAAATAATCAACTTAAAGGATTTATACTAAAAACACAAGGGATTATAAAACCAAGGAAATAATATTAAACCCATGGGATCAATATTATAAACTCAAGGTATATAAACACTAAGATAAATATTGTAAACCCTAAAACAATCAAGGTTGAACATGGTTGATTTTCATATAGAGACAATCTTTGTCACAATGCGACATTGAACCATGGTTGATTATGATTGATTTTCATATGGAGACAATCCTTGTAAGAATGTGACCTTGGACCATGTTTGATTTTCACACTAGGAAAATCTTTGTCACGATCATGACGTTGGACCATGGTTGGCCATGATTATAAACTCAATGGATTTATATTAAATCTAAAGATTAATATTATAAACCCTATGAATAATATTATACCTTAGGAATATGAACTATGAGATTGATAAAACCAAGGGATTGATATTATAAACCCAAGGGATTAATTCTAAAACCCCAAGGCATTATAAACCGAAGGGAATAATATGAAACTCAGGGGATTAATATTACAAACACAAGGTATATAAACCCAAATAAATATAATAAACCCAAGGAATTAATACTAAAACCCCAAGGGAATAATATTAGACCTAAGGGTTAAATATTATAAAAATAAGGTATATTAACCCTAAGAACAATATTATAAATCCTAAAATATACATGGTTGACTACAGTTTATTTTCATAGTGACGCAATCTTTGTTGCATGCAAGGTTGGACTATGGTTGACCATGATTTCATATTGAGACAACATTTAGCACAATGTCACGTAGGACAATGGTTGGTCATGGTTGACGATGGTTGATTTTCATATTGAGACAATATTTGTCACAATACGACGTTGGACCATGGATGACCATGGTTGTCACAATGTAACGTTGGTCTAAGGGATTGACAAACCCAATTTATATGAACCTTTCAATTAATAAACCTAAGGTATTGATATTATAAACCCAAGGAATTAATTATAAAACCCCAAGGTATTATTAACCTAAGGGAATAATATTAAACCCAAGGGATTAATATTATAAACCAAATGTATATAAACCTTAAGATAAAATATTATAAACCTAAGGGAATAATAAACCCAAGGGATTAATACTAAAAACCTAAGGGATTATAAACCTAAGGGAATAATATTAAAGCCAAGGCATAAATATTATAAACCCAAGGTATATAAACCCTAAGATAAATAATATAAACTCTAAAATAAACATGGTTTACCACAATTGATTTTTATATTTACATAATCTTTGTCACAATGTGACGTTGGACTATGGTTGACCATGGATGACCATGGTTGTCATAATGTGACGTTGGACTAGGAGACAATCTTCATCACAATGTGACCATGGTTATTGAGCCTAGTTGATTTACACATTGAGACAATCTTTGACACAATACAACATTGGAACATGGTTGACTTTTATATTGCGACAATCCTTGTCACAATGTGACATTAGTTGGTTTTCATATTGAGAAAATATTTGTCACAATGTGATGTTGGACCATAGTTGATGATGATTATAAACCAAATGGATTTATATTAAACCCAAAATTAATTATAAACCATATGAATAATATTATATACTAGGAATATGAACCCTTAGATTAATAAACCCAAGGAATTAATACTAAAAACCAAGGGATTATAAACTAGAGGACGAATATTAAACCCAACATGTAAATATTATAATCCCAAGGTATAAAAACACTAAGATCAATATTTTAAACTCTAAAATAAACATGGTTGAGCATCCTTTACCATCATTCATTTTCATTCTGAGACAATATTTGTCATAATGCGACATTGGACCATGGTTGACCTTGGTTAACCACAGTTGATTTTCATATTGAGACAATCTTTGGCACAATGTGACATTGGACCATCATTGACCATGGTTGACCATGATTGTAAATGCAAGAGATTTATATTAAAACCTAGGATTAATATTTTAAACTCTATGAATAATATTATACCTTAGGAATATAAAGCCTTAGATTAATAAACCCAAGTGATTGATGTGATAAACCCAAGGGATTAATTCTAAAACTCCATGGTATTACAAACCCAAGGGAATAAAATTAAACACAAGGGATCAATATTATAAACCCAAGGTATATAAACCCTAAGATAAATATTATAAACCCTAAAATAAACATGGTTGACCCTCATTCGTTTCCATATTGAGACAATCTTTGTCACAAAGAAACTTTGAACCATCGTTTATTATGGTTAAGCATGATTTTCTTTCATATCGAGACGATATTTATCAAATTGCGAGGTTGGACCATGGTTGAACATGATTATAAACCCAAGGGATCTATATTAAACCCAAAAAATTATATTATAAACCCTATGAATAATATTATACCCTAGGAAAATGAACCCTTAGATTAATAAATCGAATAGATTAATATTATAAATCGAAGAGAATAATAAACCCAAGGGATTAAAATTAAAAACCCAAGGGATTATAAACCCAACGAAGTAATATTAAACCTAAGGGATAAATATTGTAAACCCTAGGTATATAAACCTTAAGATAAATACTATAAACCTTAAAATAAACATGGTTAACCATGTTTTACCATGGTTGATTCTTATATTGAGACAATTTTTTCCACATTACGAAATTTTACCATGGTTTATTTTCATATTGATAAAATATTTTCCACAATGTGGCATTTGACCTTAGTTGTGGATGGTTGACCATGATTGTAAACCCAAGGGATTTATATTAAACCCTAGGATTAATATTATAAATTGTATGAATAATATTATACCCTAGGAATATGAACCCTTGGATTAACAAACCTAAGGGATTGATATTGTATACGCAAGGAATTAATTCTAAAACCCCAAGGTGTTATAAACCCAAGTGATTAATATTAAAAACCCTTAAATAAATATTGTAAACCCAAAGGAATAATAAACTCAAGAGATTAGCACTAAAAACGCAGGGGAATATAAACCCAAAGGAATAATGTTAAACCCAAGGGATAAATATTATAAACCTCAGGTATAGAAACCCTAAGATAAATATTGTAAGCCCTAAAATAAACATCGTTGACCACAGTGGATTTTCATATTGACAAAATCTTTTTCACAATGTGACATTGGACTATGGTTGACCACGATTGATTTTCATATTTTGGCAACCTTTCTGACAATGCGACATTAGACAATGGTTGACCATGGTTGATTTTAACACTGAGACAATCTTTGTCATAATACGACGTTGGACCATGGTTTGCCAAGGATGACCATGTTGTCACAATTTGACGATGCGGCAAGAGACAATCTTTGACACAATGCGGCGTTGGAACATGGTTGACCACGGATGGCCATGGTTTTCACAATGTGACGTTGCACCAAGAGACAATCTTTATCACAATATGACCATAGTTGATGTTCATATTGAGACAATATTTGTCACATAGTGACATTGGACCGTGGTTGACTACGGTTGACCATGATTGATTTTCATATTGAGAAAATCCAATAATAAACCCTAAAATAAATATTATAATAATTACTATAATAATTATATTATTATTATTATCGTTGTTGATGTTGTTGTTGTTGTTGTTATTATTATTATTAAATAATTAACTTTCTAGTAATAAATTTGAATATTTCAATAAATAATAATATTATCATAATATTTTTTTATATATTTATATAATTACCATATTCTTTTATTTTAAACACTTTATATATTTAATTATAAATATTTTGAAAATAAACTCCTAACATTATTTTGTAATAAAAAGTCCCCCGGGCATTGAATGTTCAAGAACGAGAAAATCAACATGAATTCAAAGGTTTAGGTACATCTTCTCTAAGGGTCTATGGGTTGACATAATGGAATATGGGAACATCATGGAGGTTAGAAGTATCAGGAAAATCGAGTGCCAATGGGTTCAATCTACCTTGAAGTTGTCTGTTCCATTTTCCAGCACTATGTCTGACAATGACATTGAGGGTTGAGTTGGGGGTGATAGTTGGGGAGGTATAACATACCACATCCTTATAAATGGAGAGGGAAGCTAATGCGAGAGAGGGGTTAATCATAAAAAAATCAAGGCCACTTTTGACTGAGTCATGGAAAGAGGCTTCTGACAAAACCCCTGCATAGGGAGGAGGAGAGAAGGATGGGCTTGGTGTGTGAGGGGAACCATATGGAGGGGGATAAGAATAATATGACCCCACTATAGCACCTGAAGGAATGGAGGGTATTTCATAAAGTGAAGGGAGACAATCAGGCGATGAGGAGTAGAATAGGGGGGAGGCTTGTAACCTAGGCAAAACATCAAGGCCAAGGGTAAGGGGAGTCACCAAGCTCTCGAAGTCTAGGGGAGGAGACATAATATCAAAGGGGGGGAGGGGAGGTGGAAGAGTGGGATAAATAAAATGAGTAGGAGATATATGGATCAAAATAAATACTTCGGATAGGCTTATAGTGAAAGTGGTCCTCGAAAGGACACCCCTGTTGATAGCCTATCCTCGGATTTTCATCACCGCCAACCTTATGAAAATGTCGAGGGAATTAAGCCAAGAGATGTATAGTATGATGGCATAGGAATCATCGGAAGGGAATTCCCTATTAATCCAGTCATTTTGTTTATAAGTATTTGTTCCTATTCCATGTCAACGTGTTATGGGAGACCCCCTGAAAAACCCAACTCCACCAAAATCCACGCCACTTGCTTGTCTTTCTCCCCCAAAAATCCTAGGTCCATATAAATGAATCTTCCAATCACCTCCCCGATCTCCTCTAAAAATTGTTGAGTTAAAAGTTGAATGGGCAGACCAGGTAATTTAACCTAGACCATATTATTCTTTGATGTATCTATCAGAGGGTTAAAGCCAATGTACCATCTATGAATATGGACGAAACTTCACCCCTAACCCAAGGCTTGTTGTCGATGTGCTTCAGATCATACTAATGTAGAAAATGGAAGCTGTATTGATGATTCATCAATTGATTCACCTTAGGGGTGTAACCCAAAATGGGTGACAGTTGTATTTCGGTCCTCTGGCTCTAGTAAATCAGCAAAGTCCCAATGACCTATGAGTGCACATTTCTATAGACTAGTAACTCGGTCCCATAGAATGTCATAACTAAAACTCAAGAGTTTTGTTTCCATCAATTTTCCAATGATTTTGCCATAATCCTTCTCCCCTACTTGGTGTTCTCTGTCTAGGGTTCTATGACATGTCTCCAAATCCTTTGACTACATAGTAAGTTTTGGGCTTTCTGACGGATTGTTTCCGTGTGTGAGAGTTGATTAACTTGTGTTCCCCACATCCAACCTAGTTTTCTAGTATGTTGCCACAACCTCTAGAGTGGATTGAATAAAAGCCTTGTGTGAGGATACATCTGACTTGTATATATCCTAATGTTCTATGTGTCGATTTTATGTTTGCATAAAATATGTGTTCACCACGTTAGCATGTAAAACATATGAAGTGGGGGACTGAGGGAAGCCAAAAGTAGTGATCATAATAAAAATAGGACACCTCTAGAGAAACAAAAAATGGAAAGAAAATGATACCCAAGGAAAGTGGTATAGATGTCAAGAATAATTAGTCCCCCCACATAGAATGTACCATATATAATTACCAAATATCACAAAACCTAGCCCACACATCCACGTGAAGATAGAGCCCATAAATTGTATGTCATCAAAAATCGAAAATTCCAATAGAGAATCTAAGTGACCAACACAAAGGCATGTATGGATTCAGATTAAAAAATCTCCAGCTCCAACTCTAAGGGCGTCTATCAGATATGTGATATCACCTACTTAGATCACATATCCATACCATTAAATATGCCCTTCACCAAATTGAGGTAAGAAATGACCAACATGAAAATACCAAGATAGAATTTATTTCCCACCCCCACATGAATCTTCCACATATATTAAATAAATTCCATTGTAGAAATACATACCAACTGAGGGAGGGTAGTATAGTGATAATCCTCCAAAAATAGATAAAGTGTGTCCCTAGACACAGGAGATAAATAAAATATACACCTCACAGAAGAATATTGGCTGGTGAAAAGTGCACTCGGAAACTTTGCCACCCTGAAAAAATGGAGTTCAGAGAACACACACTAGCAACTCACAACCCTAATGTGTGAGAGTACAGATATCTATTTGTAACAGAAACAAAAACAAAATCCCAAGAATTTCCACCATGTATGACCGCATCTGAATTTCATGTCTTTGCAAGGTAGAGAGATGATGAAAGTTGATAACCACTTCTTCTGCAAGTATGAAATACCAAGTGAAACTGGGTTCTCCCTAGATTCTAAATCAGAGCCAATGAACACCACCCTATTTGTCCTAGTCAATTTTCGTCGATAGACGTATATGAAGCACCTCTACAACCACGTTAGTAAATGTTGTTGATATACATCGATAAGGGTATATCAACCACATTAATAATTATTAGGTGTACTTGCTCAAGATTAACTATATCTTATTATTAATAATTATATAAATAATTTGAACTATACTATTGTATATTTCAATATTTATGTTTATTATATTAATATTATATTTTATATTATTAGCGTATTATATTGTTATATAATATTAAATTAATATATTTCTAGTTCTATTCCAAATTATAATATAATAAACATAAAACATAATAATAACATTAGGTTATTACTAATAATACTTATTTATCTCTTAGTGTTAGCTATATATATATATATATATATATATATTATATATATATATATATAAACCAAAGGGATTAATATTATAAAACCTACAAATTAATATTACAAAACCAAGCGACAATAAACCATAAGATTAGAAACCCTAATATATTATTATACATATTAGGGATTAACATTATAAATCCAATGGAATAATATTATAAATTGAAGGGATTGAGAACCATACGATTAATTTATAACCTTCACGATTATAAACATTAAACCCTAAATCCAATATTGTAAACTAGAATAAAACCTAAACCCTAAACCTAATATTGTAAACTGAAACCTTAAATCTAGGGGATTAATAAACCCAAGAGATTATTAATATTATAAACCTAAGTGATTAATAACTCCAAAAGATAAATATTGTAAATCTAAGGGATTAATATTATAAACCATATGATTAATATTAAACCCTATGATTATAGGACTAATATTAAACACTAGGATTAATATTAAACTCTAAGATTTATATTATAAACCCGAGGGATTATAAACCTTACTATTAATATTGTAAATCCAAGGGATTAAAAATTGTATGATTAATATTATATACATAAAGATTGTAAACCCTAAATCAAATATTATTAACTAAAATATTAAATCCTCATTCAATAAACTGCAATGTGATGTATCATTGTCATAATGATTGTCAAACTTCTTGTCACATTGCAATGATGCTTGTCACACTGCAATGTTGGATAAATTTTCATACCATTTCGTTGTCACAATATTAAATGCTAATAGTAAAAACAAAATATTATAAAACTTGACATTATATAACCCAACATTATTATACACCCTTGAGATGAATAATATAAAGCCAAGGGACTAATATTCTAAACTCCAACGATTAATAAACTCAAAGAATTATTGATATTATAAACCCAAGAGATCAATGAACCCAAGGGATTAGTATTAAAACTCAGTGGATTAAAATTATAAACCTTAAGGAATAATATAATTAACCAATGGACTAATAAACCTAAGGGATTATTATTATAATAAACCTAGAAAATTAATAAACTCAAACATTTATTAATATTATAAACTTAAGTGATTATAAATGAAAAATTAATATTATAAACCCTAACTCTAATATTATAAACCTAAAATTATAAAATATAATATTAAATCTAATATATAAACTTTAATAATATTAGTAATTAGAATGCTAATATTAAAATTAATTAAATTAATTATAATATTAAAATTAAAATAATATTTCAAATAAAACTAAATTACAACTAAGTTAGTTGAAATGCGTGTTTTGATCTTCCCTAGGGTCCGGAGAGAGAGCAACTTCCCCTTATAAAGCATGTGTTCTGTGCAACTACTAGGGCAATAAATAGATATATATTTATAATATCAAAGTAACTGATGGGACCCAGCCCACTTGGCGTAACCTTTTGCACTTTAAAGGTCACAGTTGGATGTTTACGTGGCAGTGAACCGTCGTCTTTCCCGCGTTCTGTAGTTGGGTAGCTGTGCATTAATTGTGGATGTAAATGCAGCAGTCCTTCTGCCTTGGAAAACTATACTAACCCTACCCTTATGTGATTTCTGAATTCTTCTATGTCATTGTTCTGTTGGCTTCTGAGGGTTTCGAGCTCTGCATATGGAAAAATGGTGAGGGTGTTGTATTCTGGTTCTTTTGGCTCTGGGTTACAATTTCATGGCTGTCTGCTGTATTTGAGCTTGCTCTCGTTATGGGTTGAGGCCTTCTCTGCGCATTTGGTTATTTGTTCGCCTGCTTGTAACGATGATGTTCGGCTCTAGGGTTTTCTTGCTCAGCTTCCGTGTCCAATCTCTCGTAAGTTGCTCTTCAGCTCTGTTGCTCTGTTTTTGATAAAGGAAGTCGAGGTCTGCGTGCTTGTAGTGGTTACTATAATGAGTGGTTGTTCATAAAATGACTGGTTTCGAATTTAATTCTTCAATTCTGGTATTTGGCTTTCGCTACCCTGTTCCTTCATATATTGTTGGTCTTCTGGTCCATTGTTTCCGAATTTGGTTATGGTAGTGGTTCTTGGGTTTATAGTCTTTCTGGTAACGCTGGCTTGTCTGTGGATGAGCGTACAGGAACAGTGGAAAAACACCTTCAACCTCTGCTACAAGTAAATGGTCATTCCTTGATTCAATTTTATGCGTTCCTCGTTCTAGGTCTAACCCCAAACTGCTCCTCTGGTCTCCATTTTTCTATGGCGTCCTCTGGTTTGAAAATGTGGCCCTCCTCACGCGTTCTCCAGGTGAGGGTTTCTTCCCTTTCGTGCTTTTGATTCTGTAAGGTTGTTTTCTCGAGGGTTTCGTCCCTCCGTGCTTTACTGTGATTCAAGCTCACTCTCGCTTTTTCCTTGCAGGTCCTCTCAGGTGGCCTGGATGGCGCACGTCTCTGTGTTCAAGAATGTCTGGTAGCGTAAATATGGGTAGGCCTGTATCTTATACTGTTCTGTTGTCTAGAAGTCTCTGTTTGGAAGACGGCTCGTCCGTTAGTTTACTGTTTGGCTACTATATGGTTCATGTTCGCCATTGTCATTCTGGGATGTGTTCTTTGTATTGGAACGCGGCTTAAACATAACCCTGTCTCGAACCTGTGTTCAAACCCTAACGAGGGTTTTATGTTTGACTGTATGGTTGTGATTTCTGAGCAAGTTTTGACCTTGTCGTGACTGTATCGGTCTCTGTAATGTATAAGGGAACTCGGCCCTTTCAGTTTTGGCTATAAAATACTATTTCTGAACAATATAAATGAAAATCATTTTTATGAAAGAAAAATATGTCATTTGGTACCTGTAACTCCTTCGCTTTGTGGTTTGGTTACGTTGCTGGGTATTCAATTCGTTTACTTGTATTCCTATTTGTTTGCTTGTGTTGATTGACTGTGCGTACCCGCTCTTCCTCAACTGTATTTCTGTGCGCTTGTATGCAAGCGTGATTGCTTTTTTGGTGACCTGGAATCTACTTAAGATCTTCCCTGTTTGTTAATAATTTCAACTGCAATTCGTCCTTGTACAGTAGCCATGATAATATGCTTAGTTCACAATAATGTAAAGTTCTGTTAATATGAATGAGAGATCAATAAATAATTTAGGAAATAATATTGATGGATAGTACTTCTCTGATACTTTTGAATTCTTTATAATTTTGTTATCCAATTTACTCAACTTGTCCTCTGCTTAACTTAAACTTTTTCCTTACATGTATATTTGGCTTTTATAGCCTCTATCTTCAGTTAAGGCTTGCAGTTTGTTTCTTTCTGTTACAAAGACAATTACATACTTCTGTTCCTATTCGTAACCATAATCGTTTGAACATTTCAAGACTTGTAGGACAGTTAAGAGTTATTTTCTCTAATTACAGAAACTACCTTTAAATCAATAATGAAACTACAGTAATCCTAACTGGAAAAGTAAAACCATCTAACTGTTGTTGACTTGTAAAATAAAGTAAAAATAAAAATTAACCCCAGCAAAATTTAACAATTCAATTTCCCGCTTGTGAACCTGGTTGGAGTCTTTTTGCCTCGTTACTGTGAGCTGGATGCTCCTGCATCAGGCTCTCGGGGTGAGAAAAGATCATGACTCTGGTTCATGAGCTCCTCCACTGATGTCCCTGTTCTCAATCTTCCTGGCGTCAAGCCATGAGCTATCCTCAATCGGACGTTTTTTCCACTTGACCAGGTACTAAAAATAATTTTTCCGCCGAGTACGCCTAACTACCTGAGTTTCGAGGATGCCTTCGATCTGAGGAGGTTGGACATAAGGCATCTGTTTCTTCCAACTTTCACTGTCTTCCTGGGTGTTCCACGTGGATTGTCTGGGTTCATCCTTCCTTTCTTCCAATAGTTCGCCTGTATACAGAAACAAATCTGCCACATTGAAGATAGGTGATATGCCTACTCCAGGTGGGAGTTGTATTTCGTAGGCATTCGCTGAAAACTTCCGCAAGATCTTACAAGGCCCTATCTTCTTGTACTTCAGTTTATTGTATGTACCTTTAGGAAACCACTCCTTGCGTAAGTGTACCAGAACATCATCTCCTACCTCAAAATGAACTTCTCTTCTCTTCAAATTTGCATGTTCCTTATACTTCGAGCTGCTTTCCTGTAACTTTGCCTTTACCTGTTCATGTAAATCCCTCATTGCATTTGAAAAATCTTCTCCATCCGCACTCCGTCGTTCCTGTAAACCAAGATCCCGAAGCTCATGCACTCCACGAGGGTGCATGCCATAAAGAATCTGGAAGGGACTGAGACCCATGCTACGATTCGGCGAATCGTTGTAAGCAAACTCTGCTTGCGCTAGCACTCGGTCCCACATTCTAAAATTTTCTCTGACTAAGCTGTGTAACATATTTCCTAGACTTCTTTTCACAACTTCTGTTTGCCCATCGGTCTGCGGATGGTAAGCAGAACTGTAGCTTAATTGGGTGTTCATCTTTTTCCATAAGGTACGCCAAAAATGTCCCGTGAACTTTACATCTCTGTCTGATAGGATGGTTATTGGTAACCCGTGTAATCGGACAATCTCATTAAAAAACAAGTGGGCCACGTAAGTGGCATCACTAGTTTTCCGACAAGGTACAAAATGTGCCATTTTCGAGAAACGATCTACCACTACCATTACCGAATCATACCCTTTCTGCGTTTTTGGCAGTCCCAACAAAAAATCTAAACTCACTGAATCCCAAGGTCTGCCTGGAATAGGCAATGGCGTATATAGTCCTGTGTTCTGGCTATGTCCTTTCACTACTTGACACACCTTACACTTAGCCACAAAATGTTGTACGTCCCGTCGCATTCTTGGCCAAAAATAAAAGTGACTAAGTTGCTCCAAAGTCTTGTCAATACCAAAGTGTCCAGCCAATCCCCCACTGTGTTTTTCACGAATGATATTCTCCCTCATAGAACAGCTGGGGATACACAGTTGTCCTCCCTTGGAAAGCAATTTCTCCTGTATGTTATAGTCCAACCAAGGACTGTTCCCTCGTATTAAAGGATTTTGGCACGCCTCATAAGCTTCTCCGAAATCTGTGTCTGTCTTATAAAGATCCCGTAAATGTTCAAAGCCCAAAACCTACACAGTGCTTTCCTGCAATAGTAAAGCTTTTATGCTCAGTGCGTCGGCTACCTTATTCGCTTGCCCGCTGATATACTTCAGCACAAAATTAAAACTCTGTAAGTACTCCACCCATTTGGCATGTTTATGATTAAGTTTGTGTTGCTGCATTACATACTATAATGTAGAATTATCTGAAAACAGCACAAACTCGTTTCCCAACAAATAATGCCTCCAGTATCTTAGCGCCTGTACTACTGCGTAGAATTCCTTATCGTATGAGGAGTACTTCACCCTACTCTCATTCAGTTTTCCACTGAAAAATGCCACCGGTCTGTCCTCTTGGCTGAGTACAACCCTGATTGCTGTTCCACTAGCATCACAACGTACCTGAAATAATTTTTGAAAGTCTGGTAGCCTGAGAATCGGTCTTTCTGTTATTTTCCTCTTCAATAGCTAAAAGCTCTTTTCTGCTGCTTTTGTCCATCGAAAAGGTTAAATGGCCTTTTTGATGGTCTCCAACATAGGAGCATAGATTCTGCTGAAATCTTTAATAAAATTCCTGTAAAAACTCGCTAATCCGTGGAAACTACGTACCTCAAACAAATTCTTCAGTGACGGCCAATTTATGATTGCTGTCACTTTCTCCGGATCCATCTTTAATTCGTTCTCTGCTATCACAAATCCCAGATAAATTAGTTCTCTCTGTAAAAACATACATTTCTTCAGATTGATCAATAACTTGTTCTGCTATAGCTTCTCTAACACTTTACGCACATGCCGGAGGTGTTCTTCTCGTGTCTTACTGAAAATAAGTATGTCATCCAAATAAACAATTACAAATTTCCCAATATATTCCTTTAGCATCTAATTCATGAGTCTCATGAAGGTGTTGGGCGCATTGCTCAACCCGAACGGCATGACCAGCCATTCATATAGACCCTCGTTTGTTTTAAAAGCTGTCTTCCATTCATCTCCTTCACGTATCTGAATCTGGTGATATCCACTTTTTAAATCTATCTTAGAAAAGTAAGCTGCCCCACTCAAACAGTCCATCATATCATCCATACGCGGTAATGGAAATCTGTACCATATGGTGATTTTATTGATGGCCCTGGAATCTGTTATCACAAAATCAGTACTGATGGCTGCTAATCAGTAAGACCCTATGTAACTATTTCAGACCAGACTTTTAGCTAAGGATTAGCCTCCCTAACCTGCGAGGGCTCTCTCAAAATAAACTACTGATTTATCTTTAGACACAAAGAGGGCTAACTCTTGAAATGAAAATTTAGTAAACATGCTGGTTGGACAGACAACATAACATCTCTTCCATTGGGCTCATGGAGTCAAACATCTTTTCAATAAACTATCAACTACTCATTCATGGAAGTCAAGGCATGTAATGTTTAAACACTCAAAACGTTTCTCAAATAACCATCAACTCGTAAGTACACACAGGAAGTCTGAGCACTAGGTGAATTCAGAGTGATTGTGTACCTAAAGAGCTATAAAACATGAAGGACAAGAACCTCAGCTAATAAGTATACACAGAAAGTCTAAGCACTAGGTGAATTCAGAGTGATTGTATACTTATAAAGATGTAAAACATAAAAGATCAAACAGAACCACAAACATCTTGAGCATTTTAACAAAGTATGAATCTTGAGAAGAATAAGCAGTCTTTCTATTACTATAAAAAGTCTTGTACATAGGCCAATAAAAACTCTGTTTTTTGCATAAATATCCAACCCTTTTTACATTGCTGCTCCAGCTATATATAGAGTTCTTCTTCTAACTAATGAGATTCCTCCTCCAGCATGAGGGGAATTCGAATTCCTCCTTATTTGACACCTATTGACACTTAAACTAACTATTTAATACAGAAGACAGCTAACTAGGAGTCCTAGAGACCTAAAACAATTAGGAGTCTAACTCATTATGATCAAAACAACCTTATCTAAACATTTAACACATTATTTGACACCTAAACCTCCATGATGTCGAACTTGATGAAGCCTCCCACGTGGTCACCCAACTGCTGATGACAAACCCTAGAAATTAGGGAACATGTTTCCCTGTTTCTTAGGTTTAGATCGTTGAAAATTGCAGAGCCTTTATCTCTTCATCCATGCCACATTTTACGAAACTGAAGGAGGTTTTTGTAGCCCATGTTGTCCAGAACAAAAACCTCTCCTGGTTTTTTAAAAAATTTCTCCAGCTATCCAGAAACTGTCCTTGAAAAACACGTGGCAAACAGGAGATGAAAAACTGCACCTACAACAGTTTCGTAGTGAAACTTTGGTCACCCGTTTCTCCCAGCTCAGAATTAATTTTAGGAAAATGAAAGAGGTTTTTGTAGCTTGGTATGTTAGGAATAAAAGCCTCTTTCAGTTTTCAAAATTAAGTTTTCAGCTGCTCAGAAACCCTTCTGGAAATTTACTAGTAAACGCAGAAAACATAGTTTTTTATGCTAAAATAGGCTGCTACAGGGGTTTCGTAGCGCGCTGCGAAAACACGGAACTGTTTAAACATTTTATATTTTCCTTGAGATTTTTACTGCTCTGCCACTTGATTGCAAAAAATCCTTTTGACCTTGGATATATGTAGCAAGGATCTACATGTCTTCAAAACAACAGAACTAAGCAAAATTTAACAAAATTTGAACAAAACTTTACCATGAACAGCAACCTTATTTAGCAGATAGCTGTGCTTTCAAGTATTTAACTTTCTCTCTCATAGCTTTGTTCTCAGCTCTTAGATGCAGGTTTATCTTTCTGAGGAGTTAGGCCTCCTTAATTGCAGGTACTGTCCATGTATAGACATCAGCTACTGAATCCACCTGATTTATTAGGTTTTCACTTCCTTTCAAAACAGCTTTACGATAATTTGCATACCTGACAACAGACTCTCTTGCGGCATTCCTCACCTTAGCAATTTCATGTTTGGTTGCTTCTAGCTGATTCTTTATAGCTATAATATTTCCCCCTTGAGATATAATGACTGTTTTATTGGTGTCTTTTTGCTTAATTCTTTCTGCCTCCTCTGTTCTGGACAATTTCTCAGGTTCCTCTGTCCTGGGCTGAGCCTCCTTTACTTGCTTCCTTGTAATAGGTCTTCTTGCCTTACAGTGCCTGACTCTATTTTTTGGGATCTTGTCTTTGATGTTAGTACCATAAAAGCATAATATGCAGCTACAGCAGTTTCGTAGCGCGCTACGAAACTGCTATGTGATTTAAAAACACAGCTTCACGTCAAAAAAAATTTAACTCTCTTGATCTTACCTTTTTTCCTTTGAAATATTTTCAGTGATAACAGAATCAGTGCACATCCGCCATTCTCCTCCCTTTTTGGGGGCAAGAACTGTTGGTACAGCACATGGGCTCAAACTCTCTCTGATCAATCCTTTGTCCAATAGCTCCTGCACCTGTTTTCTGATTTCTTCATTATCCTTGGGGCTCATTAGATAAGCTGCCTTATTCGGTAAGCTGGCTCCTGGTATGAAATCAATGTGGTGACTAATGCTCTGCTTGGGAGGTAACTTATCCGGCAAGTCGTCTACTACTATATCTGTAAATTCTTCTAACATCTGCTGTATTTCTATAGGCAAATCTGTGATTTTTGTGTGTAACAAAACTGTCCTTGTCTTTCTAACTACAGCATAATTCATCTCACTGTTTTCAACCTGCTTCAAAAAAAAAATTCCATTCATAAGCAACGCCTTTGGTTCATTTACTTCAGCTGCCTCTTTCTCCTCCCTGATAGACACAAGGGTATGCTTAACCCCATCTTTTTCAAACTTATAACAATTCAATACCCCATCATGTGTCACTTTTCTGTCATATTGCCAAGGTCTACCCAATAAGATGTGGCACACGTCCATTGGCATAATGTCGCAGATAATTTTGTCCTTGTAATGTCCTATCTGAAATTCCACTTCACTCTGCTCATCCACCAGCAACTGGTGTCCTTTCTTTAACCATGAAACTCGATATGGAGTGGGGTGTTTTAGACACTTCAGTCCTAACTTATCCACCATCTTGACTGACACCAAATTGTCAGTACTTCCGCTGTCAATTATCATTTTACAACACTTACCTTGCGATTTACAAACTGTCCTGAACAGAGCTTTCCGTTGTGTCTACTCAATACTCTCATCAACTGGCTTCAACAACACCTTATGCAGCACTAAAGCTTCTCCTGTTTCTGGGGCATTTTCTGCCTCTTGAGGAGGTGTTGTTTCTTCCTCTGGCTGCGCCACATATGCGCCTCGCTGTCCAGCTGAATCTGTTTCTGGGCACTCAAAAGAGCGGTGCCCCCACTTGTGGCATCTGTAGCACTGGTATCCAGTTCCCATTCCACGGCCATTTCCTCTTCCGCGCTGAAACGATCTGCCACCCCTCGTTCCATCTCCTTTTTCTGCTGTTCCCGAAGTCCTCGAACTGCTGGCTTCTTCGCTGTTGCTGGCAGTTCGGCCCCTGCCATAGGACTGGCCTCTTCCTCTGTTAGACCCTTGTCCTCTTCGGGCATTCTGTCTTCGGTTAAGCTTTTCCTCTGCTTTAACTGCACTCTGATATGCCTCCTCCGTATTGTTGGGAGACAAAATACTTATTTCATCTAAAATCTCCATCCTTAGCCCATTTACATATCTAGTTGTTCTCTCTGCTGTATCCTCTGTATATCCTGCTCGCAAGTTTACTCGATAAAATTCCTCTGTATATTCTTTCACCGTCAGATCTCTCTGTCTCAAGTTCTAAACCTGCCTATGTAACGCAATTTGGTAATCTCTTGGCAGAAACATGCCCTTCAATTTAGCTACCATCCTTGTCCAAGTCTTTATCGGAGGCTTGTTCAACCTCTTTCTCTCATTCTGGACACTGTCCCACCACAGGGTTGCGTGTCCTTTCAGCTTTGTCGCTGCAAACTTGACCCTACGGTCTTCACTAATTTCTTCACATTCAAAGTACTTGTCCATCTCACTAATCCAATCTAATACAACATCAATCGATAAACTGCCATCGTAGGTTGGTAATTCTGGTTTTGGTTTACTATTTGACAATAATACAGACTTCAATAACTTCACTTCTGGTGAGTCACCTTCAGCCCCATCTGCTGCTACTTCAACTTCTTCTTCACTCACATCACCTAACTCTGGATCTCTCCTTCTGCCCGCCTCTATTTCTTCCAATCGAGCAGTAAGAACTCTGAGTTCTTCCCTTAATGCCTCATCTGCCATTCTACGGGCACCTCTGCCTCGTCCTCGTCTGCCTATATCCATTTCTCCCAAATCTCTTCAACTCAAACTGCTCTGATACCACTCTGATGGGACCCAGCCCACCTGGCGTAACCTTTTGCACTTTAAAGGTCACAGTTGGATGTTTACGTGGAGGTGAACCGTCGTCTTTCCCGCGTTCTGTAGTTGGGTAGCTGTGCATTAATTGTGGATGTAAATGCGGCAGTCCTTCTTCCTTGGAAAACTATACTAACCCTACCCTTATGCGATTTCTCGATTCTTCTATGTCATTGTTCTGTTGGCTTCTGAGGGTTTCGAGCTCTGCGTATGGAAAAATGGTGAGGGTGTTGTATTCTGGTTCTTTTGGCTCTGGGTTAAAATTTCATGGCTGTCTGCTGTATTTGAGCTTGCTCTGGTTATGGGTTGAGGCCTTCTCTGCGCATTTGGTTATTTGTTCGCCTGCTTGTAATGATGTTGTTCGGCTCTGGGGTTTTCTTGCTCAGCTTCTGTGTCCAATCTCTGGTAAGTTGCTCTTCCGCTCTGTTGCTCTATTTTTTATAAAGGAAGTCGAGGTCTGCATGCTTGTAGTGGTTACTGTAACGAGTGGTTGTTCATAAAATGACTGGTTTCGAATTTAATTCTTCAATTCTCGTATTTGGCTTTCGCTACCCCGTTCCTGCATATACTGTTGGTCTTCTGGTCCATTGTTTTCGAATTTGGTTATGGTAGTGGTTCTTGGGTTTGTGGTCTTTCTGGTAACGCTGCCTTGTTTGTGGCTGAGTGTACAGGAACAGTGGAAAAACACCTTCAACCTCTGCTACAGGTAAATGGTCATTCCTTGATTCAATTTTATGCGTTCCTCGTTCTGGGTCTAACCCCAAACTGCTCCTCTGGTTTGAAAATGTGACCCTCCTCACGCGTTCTCCAGGTGAGGGTTTCTTCCCTTTCGTGCTTTTGATTCTGTAAGGTTGTTTTCTCGAGGGTTTCGTCCCTCCGTGCTTTACTGTGATTCAATCTCACTCTCACTTTTTCCTTGCAGGTCCTCTCAGGTGGCCTAGATGGCGCACATCTCTGTGTTCAAGAATGTCTGGTAGCGTAAATATGGGTAGGCCTGTATCTTATACTGTTCTGTTGTCTAAAAGTCTCTGTTCGGAAGACGGCTCGTCCGTTAGTTTAGTGTTTGGCTATTATATGGTTCATGTTCGCCGTTGTCATTCTGGGATGCATTCTTTGTATTGGAACACGGCTTCAACGTAACCCTGTCTCGAACCTGTTTTCAAACCTTAATGAGGGTTTTATGTTTGACTATATGGTTGTGATTTCTGAGCAATTTTTGACCTTGTCGTGACTGTATCGGTCTCTGTAATGTATAAGGGAACTCGGCCCTTTCGGTTTTGGCTATAAAATACTATTTCTGAACAATATAAATGAAAAGCGTTTTTATGAAAGAAAAATATGTCATTTGGTACCTGTAACTCCTTCGCTTTGTGGTTTGGTTACGTTGCTGGGTATTCAATTCCTTTGTTGGTCTTCCTATTTGTTTGCTTGTCTTGATTGACTGTGCGTACCCACTCTTCCTCAATTTTATTTCTGTGCGCTTGTATGCAAGCGTGATTGCTTGTTTGGTGACCTGGAATCTACTTAAGATCTTCCCTGTTTGTTAATAATTTCAACTGCAATTCGTACTTGTATAGTAGCCATGATAATATGCTTAGTTTACAGTAATGTAAAGTTCTATTAATATGAATGAGAGATCAATAAATAATTTAGGAAATAATATTGATGGACAATACTTCTCTGATACTTTTGAATGCTTGATAATTCTGTTATCCAATTTACTCAACTTGTTCTCTGCTTAACTTAAACTTTTTCCTTACATGTATATTTGGCTTTTATAGCCTATGTCTTCAGTTAAGGCTTGCAGTTTGTTTCTTTCTATTACAAAGATAGTTGCATACTTCTGTTCCTATTCGTAACCATAATCATTTGAACATTTCAAGACTTGTAGGACAGTTAAGAGTTATTTTCTCTAATTATAGAAACTACCTTTAAATCAATAATGAAACTACAGTAATCCTAACTGGAAAATTAAAACCATCTAACTGTTGCTGACTTGTAAAATAAAGTAAAAAGAAAAATTATCCCCAGCAGAATTTAACAATTCAGTTTCCCGCTTGTGAACCTGTTTGGAGTCTTTTTGCCTCGTCACTGTGAGCTGGATTCTCCTGCATCAGTAACATATTTAGATTAATGGAATCTTAATTTCTTTATTAATCGTTTTTACTAGCAGTATTTCCGTATTTCATATTTTACTTTTTGCACGTTATCTTTTTCCAAAACTCAATAATAGACCAACTTATTAAATTAAAATATCAAAAGCAATTTTCCTAATGTTTCCTAAGTTTTCATTTCCCACAATGATATCATATACTTCTGTAATTTATGACCCAATTAGAAAAATTAAAAGAATAGAGAAGCGTTATGGTAGATTAGGGATATTTTCTTAATATTATAAATACAATATTATAAATCTTACTATCGGAAACTATATTATTATAAATTTTAATATTAAATTATAATTTTGAATTGTCACATTACGATATTGAATAAATTATAATATAACATAATATCATGATATTTATCATGAAATTGACTATCTCACATTACAGGTACTATTGTACCATTCCAACATCACAATATTAAACCCTCATATTAAACTAAATATTATAAATCATTAGATTAATTATTATAAACCCCAAAATTAATATATTAAATTCTAGAATTGTAAGCGCTAAGATTAGTATTATAAAGCCTTGAGATTAATATTACAAATCCAAGAGATTAATACAAAATATAACCTTGGGATTAATGTTGTAAACCCTTGTGATTAAGAAACCCAAGAGATTAATATTATAAACCCAAGGTATTATTTATATTATAAATTAAATAAAGGATTATTGATAATATTATTAATATTATGGTTTGTTATATTAATAATGGAAGACTATATTTGACCATGATGATCTAGGTTGACCTTATTTGACCATATTAACAATGGTTGGCCATGTCGAGGATGGGTTGACCTAGATTTTTAAATGTTGAATATGGTGACCATGTTTGACCAATTATTACCATGATCAACTATGGTTTTCCTTTGTTTCCCATGGTTGAACATGAATGACCATAGTTGATGAAAGTCAAGCATGTTAAAGAGAGTTAAATATGGTTAAAAATGGTTGACCATGATGACCATAATTAACTATGGTTAATCATAGTTAACTAGTGTTATCATATTTGATGATGGTTCACTATAGCTAGACTATGGTTAAAAATGTGTGACTATTGTTAAACATCACTATGTTTTCACTATGGTTAATAATATATTTAGTGCAATTGAACATGTTTTAGTATGATTGTCTATATTCACATATAAAGGTTGACTACTTTTGATTATGTCATCATCTTGACTATTATTAAATATACTTAACATAGAGTTGACCCCTTATAATTATAGTCAACTATCTAAGCATTGACCTTCAACATACATATATAATATATATATTATATATATATATATATATATATATATATATATATAATATATATAATATAAAAATATATAAATTATATTATAATTGAAATATAATATAATTATATATTATAATTATTATGTCACTACTATGTGACATTCCGAATGTTATATTATTTTGGTGATGGTGCAAAATATTTTTCTAATGTGCACATTAAAAATTAGCATTCCAAAAGTGGTGACGTATCGTCAATGGCAAGGCAGCGAAGTCCAATATAGTGCATCATCATCCTAAAAACATAAAACATCACACTTCAATAAATATAAAGATAGAAGTACCAACAATAAAACTAAAGCTAAATTTATTTTGTGAATAACTTCACTAATTAAAGTTTACAATCCAATTAGGATGTATGTTTAATATATGATGCAATTAAAAATGTTCTTATAAAAAAACAGAGCACTCACATTTATCTCATCTCATTTGGACTTTAAAAGAACATCACACTCACATTTATCTCATCCTATTTGGACTTTAACATAAAGAAATGCGTGTAGTTTTTAATTTATTTAGAGGTATAGTTTACTTTTATTTTTTATTTTTTTAATGTTTTCTTGCGAGTTTTTTAATTTATAAAATTTAATCATTAAATTATGAAAGTATAATAATTATAAAAATATGACGATTAAAGTATTAAAATAAAATTAATGCTATATAATATAATTAATAAATTTAATAATTATAAAACTTAACCAATAAACTAAAATAAAATTAACACTATATAATCTAACTTATAATATTTTAAAAGATATATTAATTTACAAAACAAAGAATAATTGAAAAATAAAAACAAAATATTGTGAAGATCGTTGGACTGAAAATTGATAAACTGAACTGCTCATGTAATTTCAAAAAATTTGATTGAATTACTTTTTTATTCAAGGAATTTAGACTTTTGTGATCCATAACAATTGTTTAGAGAATCTTCGGCGAAATCACATCATTAATCATTTGTCGACGCGTTTCGAACCAACTAGTGTGGTTCATCATCGGGACAAGTTGAAGATACAGATCCAGTTTAGCGAGATAAATAATCTAAGTAGAGACTCTAACGGCTAAAAAAACTAACGGCTACTTTTGACTCAAGGACCCCAATCAAACTTCCTTTAACTAATTTAATATTACTATACTATTATATTTATGGAGCTAGGTTAACCATGTAAAAAATAAAATAGATCAATGGTTAGTTATTTAAAATAATCCATTTATTTATTAATTCATTAATTATATAATTATATATATATATATATATATATATAATATATATATATATATATATATATATATATATATATATATATATATATATTTTAATAATCCTAAATTTTGATGTTTAGTTATTAAATAATTGTATCTCAACTTGTCCTGACAATGACCACACTAGTTGGTTCGAAACGCTCGACAAAATGAATTATAATGTGAATTTCGCCGAAGATTCTCTATAACAATTGTTATGGATCATAGAAGTCTAAATTCCTTGATAAGATAAACTAATTTTACAAGAGAATTTATTTATTAATGTAAATTTAATAATTATTATTAATTATATATATATATATATTATATATATATAATTATATTATATATATAAATACAAAATTAAATCTATATTAGGTCTGAGATTTTTCATTTATTAAATTTAATAAAATAATTTTCCGTGTTATTTTAAAAGTCCATTTATTATTTATTTCTTAAATTTTATATATATATATATATCTATATATATATAGGTATATATATAATTAAAAGTTAGGATCAATTAAATGAACTAATTATAATGCTAATTTAATGGTTTAGTTCAAAAGGTAATTTATTTATTTAATTAAACTGTTTTATTAAATATTATTAATATAAATTAGGTTGTAAAAATTTAAGAGAAAAAAATAGCCGATAAATACCAATAATAATAATAATAATAATATATTAAAATAATAAAAATTATATATAAAAAGAGCTCAATACCAAGGAGGGGGCAGAAAAACTGACTAAGAAGAGAGTGCTGGAATCCAGCACCTACTGATTTTCCAACCATCCTCTCTATTGAGATTGTCCGGCCTCTTTTCAATCTCGATAGATTCCCTAAATTTACGATGATGGAACTGAGCAACTTTGGCAACCACCTTGGTCTCCTCAATACACACCTGATGCTTGGTCTTTTCTACATGCTTTGCTAAAGCCGACGACTTGGATCTCCCATGTCTTAGGTTGGCCGCATGTTCGCAGATCCTATGATGGATGGAGCACCTTGTTTCCCCAATATAGGGGGTCCCACATGAACAAGGGATCAAGTAGACACCCTTCATGTCCTTAGGGTTAACGGGATCTTTCACCGATCTGAGGGAATTGCGAATGGTGTTGAGAGGCCTAAAGGTTGAGAGAATATCATACCTTTTAAGGATCCGAGCGATCTTGTCCGTGTTTCCTTGGACATAGGGAAGATGGACACCTAGACGTCGCTCTTTAGGCTCTTTCCTAATTAATGCACTTTTTGAGCCTTTACGGAAAGCCTTTTGACCTAGGCGCCTACTATATCCATTCTCCACAAAGACATTAAGGAGATGGGATCTCTCCTTATCAAAGCTCTCACAATCAGAGATCCTGAGGGCACGAGTAGCGAGGGTGTTAAGAACACCCAAATTTTGAGCAGGGAAATGATGGGAATCGGCATGAAGATACTGCTCAGTATGCGTTTTCTTTCGGAACACAGAGTGGGAGAGAAAGCCATCCTTATTCCGAGACATAAGAATATCCAAGAATGGGAGGCAACCATTGACCTCTTTTTCCATGGTGAACTTAATGGCAGAGGACCGGCTGTTGAGGTGATTAAAGAACTGATCCAGCTATTTAGGGCCATGGGGCTAGATGACATTAGTGTCATCCACATACCTTTTCCAAAGCTTAGGAAGAAGACGAGCTGAGGATAAAGCTTTGGCTTCGAAATCTTCCATAAACAGATTCGCAACAATCGGGGAAAGAGGGGAACCCATGGCAACACCACAAGTCTGTTCAAAGAATTCACCCTCGAAGCAGAAGAATGTGGAAGTGAGACAGATCTCCACCAGATGCGCGGTATCAAGATCTGTTAGGCAATAGATCACTTCCAAGGTCTCCTTTATAGGGATTTTATATATATATTATATATAATATATATATATATATATATATATATAATAGTAATTAATATAATATTAATTTAATTAATAAATAAATTCTCTTAAATTAGTTTTATCCTAATTAACCTACTATTATAATTTAATTAAATATATATATATAGTAATAAATTATTTTTTTGAAAACCAACATTAAATTTAGGTTTGTTATTTATATAATTTTTACCTAATTTAACTTATTTCCATAATCTAATATAAAAATAATCTATCCATTAAATTTGTTTTAATAGTTAAAATGAAAATTCTCGTCACTTAAAAACCTAATATTAGAACTTTCATTATATTATTAATTATATATATATATATATATATATATATAATAATATTATTTTTAATTGTTAATCACCTAACTTCTATCTTATTAACCTAATATTATATACTTTAATTAAGTATATATATATATATTATATATATAATTAAAAAATATTATTAATTATTTTTTTTAACAACCATTAGTTCATTTATTTATATTATTTCACCTGATTTAACTTATAATAATTAAATAAAATTATATTAAAAATAATAATAAAATTAAATTTAATAAATAATAATTTGTCCTGGGTCCTAAGGTCAGAATTAGCCGTTAGTCGATTTAGCCGTTGGAGTCTCTGCTCAGACTATTTAACATGCTAAGCTGGATCTATTTCTTCAACTTGTCCTGACGATGAACCACACTGGTTGGTTCGAAACGCGTCGACAAATGTCTGTCTCAAAGGAATAAGTTCAGAAGTAATGTACAATGGAAAATAACATTATAACATGTCTATTCAAAAGGAACAAAGTAATGGTACAAAAGAATAGGATGAAGGAACAAAGGACTACAGATCAGAATAAAAAAGTTGAAGAAAAAGGACATTTTCAGGTATGTTAGGTTTTATACGCGGGTTCACTGTACAAAAAGAGCGTACACATATGCACACACTTTCATATAAGAAAAAGCGCTTATGGGATGAAAAATTAAGGAAATTAAGGCGAAAGAATATCAAGGGTCAATACGATGGTATTAGCCCACAATATTGAGCAGAGTAACGATTATTTGATCCCATCTAAGGATACCACATGGTCTAAGTGTTCTTTTGATCTGAGGTATTGAGAAAGGCTAAACTATATAAGGAGGAGAAGATCAAAAGGCTATGCGCATAAGTAATGAATATCTTATGAAGTGTTAGATCAAAAGAAAATATGCATGTTATGGGTTTCTGATGCTTTATTTGATCTGAACTAATTATTCACCTGAGTGTTTGATGATGGATGAGATCTAATGATCCATCAGGATCATAATGACTTATCATTATGTGATATAATAATGGATAGGCTAGATTTGATTACTAACACACATTTTATCCTTTATATATGATGATCTAGCTATGTCTGAAGTCTGGAATTACAACGAAATTATAAGTAAGTATTCACAGATCTATATGCTAGTTCTCTTTAGTGAAGGTGCGTATACATGTTGGTTCATCTCATCCAAGTAGCGTATGCAAAAGAAAAGCTTGATGTTCATGGATGACTGATCTATCATATCAGTGCTATTGTTTTACTACTATTTGTCAATGATGTCTTATTAGATCTGAAAGTAAAACTGAATGCATAAGGAAATTGAGTCTGATTGATTGATTGATTGAAAAAGAAGGGTGATCCTTGTTGCTATCTATTTAGAACTCTATAATATGATAGTAGATCTTCAGAATGTCACTGATTGGTACAGTTTGTGGTTTAGAGGTTTTATGATTCAATATCTTTAGAGGTATATGCAGGCTGGGCTAAAGGAAGTAGCGTATAAATGCAGGTTGGCTTCATTGAAGGAGAGTATACATTCAGACACATGAATTTTGATGTTATAGTTAGCTCTAGTTGTTGATGCAGTGTTTTGGGTTGAGATCTATGTACTGGTTACAGTGATCTGTCTGTTCTAATTGTTTAGTTGAATTTGATTAAGTTTGAATGAATGGTTGATTCAGTTGAGTCAGAGGTTCAATGATTGTTTGATTCAGTATGTCAGAGGTTTCAATGATTGTTTGATTTAGTATGTTAGAGGTTTTAGTGATTGATTGATTCAGTTATGGATGATTCAGAGATTGATGATTGGGTTTTAGTTATATCAAAGATTGATGACTCGGTTTCAGTGATTGGTTGATGTATTTGCTGGATGTATAGCAATGGTGATTGATTTTGAGCTTCAAATTTTTTGATGGGTTCAATGTGAAAATTTGATGAAATGTGGCCTTCATATTGTAGTATTGTGTACCAAGAGTATCCAGTGTGAAAATTTATGAAACATGGTCTTTGGAGGATACTGAGGGTTGGAGCCTTTAGTGAGGAAGTCGAAGCTTCCTGCCAGTAGTGGTTGGTGATTTGATTAGGGGGTTGGAGCTCCATTCCAATAGTAGCTGGAGAACAAGTGAACGTTGTAGCCTTCTGTAGGTCGAAGCCTACGTACTAGTAAACATATCGACTAGTACAAGAACTATGGGGTTGTAACTCCCTTCTAGTAGAAGCTGGAGAACGAGAAGGTTGTATCTTTCTGTAGGTGGGTGCCCGCATACTGGTATGAGTCTGCACCAGTACAAGATTGTAAACATATTTTCTTATTATTAAAAGAAGTCAGAGACGACAGAAGCAGGTGGTTTTCACCCACATTGGCTTTCCACATTAAATTTTGGTGTTCATGTGTGTTGCTTATGTGTGATGGTTTATTATGTTATTACTGCACATGGTTACAATTTAATGTTTAATAAAGTACTGATGCACTAATTATAGATAAAAATATGATGAATTAATTGAATCATAAGTTCATTGGATATACAATGGTTTCCTTAAGAACAGTTGCATGCACAGGTGAGTTTCCTTCATTGAAGTAGCGTATATAAATCTAATTATGGAAAATGAAAAAGTTATTGATTTATAAATACTGGTTCACTCCCCCCACTCTCAGTATTATTTCCAACAATTGGTATCCAAGGGGGTCCTTTGATAGAAGCTTGATCACTTAAAGATATCCGTAGTAACACTATGAAAGAAGCTAAAGAAGAAAGCACTTCAAAAGAAGAGCACATCTCAAGGGAATCATGAGAGTGGAAGAGACGATTGGGAATTATGTGGAAACAACTCCTCAAATTTAGAATCACCTCAGAATGAAGATGAACAAGCAAAAGAATTATCAGGTACGAATTTGTTGTCCTCTGGTGATACATTTCTTTGTTCATTTGAAGATAATGAATGTGACAGTGAAACAACTGAATTTTCTCATATGGGTGAAAGAGAAAGAAATCAAAGAGAGGCAGAATTTATAAATCTCATAGACATAATTAGAGATCAAAAGGATCTAATTGATGAAAGGGAATGTTCCTACAAAGAAGAAGTTACCATATTAAAAGCCCAATTGGAGGAAGGAAACAAAGTAAGGAAGTAGTACAAGGAAAAGGAAGACTAATGTCAAAGGCTAGAAGATGAAGTGACATCATTGAGAATTGAAGTGAATGAAAAGGACACAACAACCAAGGAAATTTTAGAAAGAACCAACTACTGTGAATGTCTTGAAGGTGTGATTGTTTCTCTAAAATAAGATCTCAAAAATTCAAATAAGCAGAATGAAGAACTATTCCAAGCATTTGAAGAACAAGAAAATGAAGTTCTCAAATTAAGGAAACAAGTGGAAGAAGGAAGAAAAGCTGAAGAAATCATGAAGAAGCAATATCTTGAAAAGGAAGAGCAATATCAAGTTGAGGTAAATATCCTAAAGGTAAATTAGAAGAAAATGATAAGCTTTTACAATTTCAAGATATTACTAAGCTTTTGGATGATATTCTTAGTAGTCAAAGGTCTCTTGCGATCAAATCTGGTCTTGGTTTTCATGAAACTATTAAATATGAATCTAGCTCACAAAGTGAAGCAAGGAACTCTAGTAAAAAATTAGAAATGCTCAACAAGGAGATAAGAGGTCAATCTCATTAGCAAGCAAGGAAAGAAAGCCTTCAAAGAAAATCATTTACTCATAATTATGGAAGTGTTAATCGATTCTTTCCTCTGATGAATAATGTTGAATGTTTTATATGTCATAATTTTGGACATGTTTGATCTGATAATCACCCTATGAGTGACCTTAGCTAAATATTTGTTAAAATGAAGGTATTATAGACTCATATATTGGTGTGTGCATGTCTATTTTATTTAAGCAATGGATCGATCAGATTGCAAATACACATAGACTTGAAATGGAAAATAGCAGAGAAACACAGTAAGCAAATACAAGAACACAAGAATTTAATAAGGAGTTCAACCTATCCTCCAGGGCTACATCTTTGGTCCAGCTCTCAGTGGTGGCCTTATTTTATTATGTCTTGAAGTAGAGAATTACAATGAAGGAGCTCAATATGAGTCTCCTGAAACAGATTGGCTTGGCAGGGTGGTTCTTGTATTCCCCAAGCCATTGGAGTACACAAACTCTTTTCCTTAGCCAGCTCTTTGACCTCTCTGGTCTGAAAAATCCTCTCAGGGATGGCTTGAATCTCTCAAGCTCTCTAATGCTCGATGTTGCCCTTTGTCAACTCAGCCCTCTGCCTTCTTTCTGCTTTTTTCTTCACAGATTCTTCTCTTTTCTGGTTTATGTCTTCCTCTTTGGGTGTGTGTGTTTTCTATTCTCTGTTTATGGCTTTAAATCATTCGAGCTCATGGCGGTTCATTTCATCTTTCGCCTTCGTCAATTTGTCTCCTTGCAACTGCTCTTGGAGTTCCCTGTTCTCGACATCATCATTAGACTCACAGGTATGGCCACTTGTCCTCCTGCGAACTGCGTCAGCTTGCCTCGTCGGTTTGTTTCTTCAGTTACATTATGGAATGAGTCATTTGCCACCATGGTGGTCAATTCGGACTTCAAATTCTTCTAAATCGTGACTTATTCCCTCGTCAATTTTGTCTTCTCCATCGGGCGTGATCTCATTCGTTAGATCTGGAGCCCCCATATCTAATGCCATTCGCTCGTCCCGCGCGGTTGACTAGATAGACCATTAGCGCGTGATGAGCGGCGGTTTCCTCTCTCCTCCACTTGTGATGCATCAGGGACTAAGTGGAATCGCTCCTTTTCCTTCAAAACTGCTTACCGCCCATGGATGCCCCCGATCAATACTGCCGGTTTTGGAGTGGGTCCCGCCATTAGATCTTAGCCTTTTATCCCACGATTTTCTCGGCTCTCATGAAACCGAGCACTTGGGGCTTCTCCAATTTTAGGTTTTTTGCCCAACAAATCACGCATCAAAAACTGCCTCTGTTTCCTGATCTGGGCCTCCCAAGGGCTAATTTTGCCTCCCGCTCAGTCTCCATGGGCCTCAGTCAGCGCGCTTTGGCCGAGGTCCTCATCGTTCCATGTTGGCTGCCATTGCCACTGGTTTAGAGGTGTTCTTGATCATTGTTTTAAATCCTTTGAAGTCTGTCTTCCCACTGAAAAGATTTTGGACCACCAAAAGTTGGTTTTCTTTCAAGCATCGACTACGTGAGGGTACTATTGTTTCACTTGCCCAATCTCAATCCACTTTGCAGTGCTCGACTTCGAACCTTTGAGTCTAATTCTAAGGTACTCAACATCTCCTCTGCACATCATCCTCACCTTCCTATCCAACACTGTGTCTTCTTGTAATTCATTAAGATATTCAGGTAGCAGGTCATCAATAGAAGGCAATTGAATTTTCTCATCAGGATACTCAATCATCAACGGTTCAAACAGTCTCAAGCAATCTGCATTTACGACTGAATAGATGTGCATGTAAGCTGATAGATTAAGGTGAAAAGCATTTTCATCAATCTTCTCAAGTATCCTAAAAGGTCCATACTTGATAGGCTTTAGCTTTTTACCTTTACCTTTCATCCTGTCCTTGCTGATATACAGCCATACCTGGTCTCCAACTTGAAAACTATGCTCCATCTGATGCTTGTCATGCCTTGCCTTGTATTTGGCTTGGCTCTTTTCCAGCTATTCTTGTACTGCCTAGTGGATCTCCTGGATCTGTTCAATGAATGTAGTTGCCTTGTCCAAATCACTGTGTCCATCAACTGTGGTATCTTTACCAAAGACAAAATCCAAAGGAGACCTTGGTATGAGACTAAAATAGGTCTCAAAAGGAGATCTCTGTGTAGAAGAATGTTTTCTCTATTGTAAGGATGCTGCACATAACATAAGTGTTCATCCCAAAGCTTAGTATGTTTTCTGCAATATCCCCTGAGTAACTGGATCACTGTCTTGTCGACTACTTCTGTCTAGCCATCAAAAGCTGTGCTTTTCTTTAGTTGGGTGTCCATCAGCTCCCATAGACTTGACCAAAAATTCCCCACAAATCAGGTGTCTCAATCAAATAAAATAGAAGTGGATAATCTAAAATGAACCCATACATGTTCAAAGAATAGTTTTGTAGTTTGTTCAGCTGTAATCTATTTATTACAAGGTATCAAAATACACATTTTGTTGAACCCATCCATAACCACATATAGATAATCATGACCTCTCTTAGATTTAGGCAGTCCTCCAACAAAGTCCATGGAAACACTTTCCTGAGGGTGAGAAGGAATTGGTAATGGAGTGTAAAAGCCTAGTTTTCTATTGCTGGGCTTGCTTTTAGCACACATAGTACACCCTCTTACATCTCTAGAAATTGTCTCATTCATTTTTGGCTAATAAAAAAACCTTTGCAGTTGTGCAACTATTTTACTTACCCCAAAGCGACCTGATATCAGAGAAGTGTGTGCTTCTCTAACTATCTTTACTCTCTCAGTTTGTGGAATGCAAAGTTTCCCATAGTGATAAAAGAGTTAGTCCTTTACATGATAATCCAATTCTTCTACTCTCTTGCCTCGACTCAAAGTTGCATATACATCTTTAAAGTCTATATCTTGAGCATATTTTTCAATGTAGCTTTCATGTAGTAAAAAATTATGCTTAAGTATAGTAGATGCATTTATAATGGGTCTAGGTAACATATCTACAACTTTGTTATGTATGCCCTTTTTCTATCTGATGACTAAATAAAACTGTTGTAGAAAACCCATCCATCTGTAGTGTCTTGATTGCTGCAACTTAGTATGGGAGTGTAGATATTGGAGTGGTTGATGATCAATATGTATTACTGTCTCTTTTCCCATTAAGTAATGTTTCCATTTTTTCACACTCTGAACTAATGCATACAATTCTTTATCATATGTAGGATAGTTAACTACTGCAGGATTAAAAGTCTCAAAATGATAACATATGGGTTTACCGTGTTGTGTCAACACTACTCCCATGGTATAGTCACTGGCATTTGTTTGGATCTCAAATGGTCTTTGTAGATCAGGTAGTGCTAGTATAGGTGTTGTACTAATCATTTCCTTCAAGGTGTTGAAGGCTTTCTGATGTTTGCCTCCCCACTAAAACACCTTGTTCAATCTTATCAAAGCATGTAAGGGAGCTGCAATTGAGAAAAAATTAGAAATGAACTTCCTCCAATATTGTGCTGCTCCTAAGAAGCTTCTCACTTCTGTAGCAGACTTGGGTTTAGGCTAGTTTACAATGATTGACACTTTAGAGGGATCTATTTTCAATTCACCACCCCCTACTATATGACCCAAATAGTATAGAGATGTTTTGCCAAATTCACATTTTTAGAGTTTAACATAAAGTTTTTCTCTTTTCAAAACATCTAATGTCTGCTTAACATGCTTTAAGTGTTCTTCCCATGTTTTACTAAAAATTAGAATGTCATCCAGATACACAATAACGAAATCATCAAGAAAAGGCCTGAGTACATCATTCATTAGTCTCATGAAAGTAGCAGGAGCATTGGTTAAGCCAAAAGGCATAACCAGCCACTCATACAATCCCTGTTTTGTTTTGAAAGTAGTCTTCCATGCATCTTGCTCTGCAACTTTGACTTGATGGTATCCACTGTGCAAATCCAGCTTGGTGAAATAAACAACTTCCCTCAATTGATCTAAAAGATCATCTATGCGAGGAAGGGGATAACGACTTTTTATTGTTATCTTATTCAGTGCTCGGTAATAAATTCACATTCTCCATGAGCCATCTTTCTTTCTCACCAAAATGATTGGTGACCCACATGGTGATGTGCTAGGCCTAATGAAGCCCTTCTCGAGCAACTCCTACCCCTGCTTCTTGATTTCAACATTCTCTAAAGTAGACAACCTGTACATTCCAATGTTAGGCAATGGAACATCTTGCTGCAAAATAATATCATGTACTATTTCCTTTTTGGGTGGTAGACCTTTAGGTTCCTGAAACAGAACATCATACTTTGAAACAATATTTTCTATATCAGTTTTCTGTTTATCAGGTTTCTTTTCCTTTACAACCATTAGTAACAATTGTTTGCATGAATTTATCATTCTTTTCATTTGCCCTGAATTTATGAGAGTATAATTATTCTTAAGCTTATGAGATCTTACAAAGTATTCGATTCCATCTTTAACTAGTAGATACTTGTTCTTGGCTCTATAGAAAATAGCTTTTCTATCATACAAGTAAGGACTCCTCAAAGAAATTCCACATATATCCAAAAGAATTATGTCGAACTCAACCTCATCTACAAATGCTGACCCAAAAGAAAACTTGAGTTTGCACTGTCTAGTCACTTGTAGTTGTGCTTTATCATTCAACCATCCTAATGGGTATGGTTTCTTATGAGGTGTAGTTGCTAATCCCAATTTCTTTACAATTGCTTCATAAATAAGATTTACTTGTGAGCCACTATCAAACAAAGTATCAATATTTTGATATTTGGAAATAACTTGAATATGGAAAAGCTCATGTCTTTTTCTCTCATGTTCTTCATCAATAACAAATTGAGCATAATTACTAGTAGATGCTTCAGAATCCTTACCTTTTATACCTGTGGCTGCAATCATTGTTTCATCTCCTGAGTTTGACCCCATATCTTTCTAAATAGTTGTAGCAACCTTCTTCTTCTTTCCCTCAGACTTCTTAGGTCTCAACTCTGGATGCAGAATCCAACAGTGCTCTTCATCATGCCCCTACTTTTTACAGTGAGTGCATGAAGCTTTGCTTTTCTGTGTAGTGTTAGCCTTCCTTTCTTTCCACTTTTTCTTTCTTTTATCCTCTCTCTTGCTTACAGTGGGTTGGGATGGTCCCCCAACTTCTGGATTTCCATTCTTCCCTCTAGCCTCTAGATGATTAGCTTGTACAGATACCTCATCTATACTAGTGGGGTTAAACATGAGGATGGTATGCCTCATGTAGCTGTGTAGACCACCAATGTACTTCAAAAGAGTCTCTAATGAGTCTAGTGAGATACCCAACATCAATGCTCTCTTTCTGAATTCTTGAGTGTACACTTGCACGCTTTGCCCTTTCAACTGCTGAAGAGTTTGCCAACTCATCATGGCTTGTTGCATGTAGGCCAATAGATAGAACTGCTTCTTAATGGCAGAAAAAAAGTCACTCCAGATAGAGATGGTCTTGCCATGTATTTTCATGTCATCTTGGGTTCTGCCTTCCCACCAAACCAAGGCAGTGCCTCCTAGGCGTAGGCTTGCCAGCTGAATCTTACTCTTGTATGAGTCTATGTTCTGTACTCTGCAATACACATCAATTTGTCTAATCCAATTGTCCAACTTTTCAGCATTCAACTCTCCATCATATATAGACAAGTCAAATTTAACATCTAGCTTGATCAAAGATGCTTCCTTATTATGCACAGGGCTATTAGGAGGTGTGAGAAAGCTTTTCTCTTTCCCTTTTCCTTTTGAGTGGTCATGGGAATGAGACTCATATTATTCTTTATCTTGTTTAGAACTTGATGAATCTTCATCCTTATGATTTCTAAAGTCCCTATACATTTCTTCTACCATAGACTTTATAGCTAGGAAACTTTCTATGAATTGAGGGTCTGGCCCCATAGAATCTTCCTTTGACATTGTCTTTCGAGAATTGACTCTCCCAATTTTAGGGTTAGTTTCCACCAACTTTCCTTCTCCTAATTTGTGATTTAATCTAGTGAGCATTCATAGCTAAACCAACACAAGCTTGTCTAATCTTACAACCTAGTGCTCTGATACCACTTGATCTAATATTCACCCTATGAGTGACATTAGTTAAATATTTATTAAACAAAGGTATTACAGACTCATGTGCTGGCTATGTTCTATGTTATTGAAACAACAAATCGATTAGATTGCCAATACACAAACATTTAAAATGGAAAGACACAGAGAAATACAGTAAGCAAACATAATGACACACGAATTTTAATAAGGAGTTCACCCTATTCTCCTAGGCTACATCTTTGGTCCAAATTTCAGTGGTGGCCTTGTTTTATTGTGTCTTTAAATAGAGAATTACAATACAGGGACTCAATGTGAGTTCTCCTAAAGTAGGTTTTGCTTGGCAGGGTGGTCCTTGGATTCCCCAAGACACTGGAGTACATAGACTCTTCTTCTTCCTACAATCTCTGTGACCTTTTGGTCTACAGTGGCAAGAGCCCAACGTGGTGCTCAGCCCAGACAGATTCCTCTATGGGATGGCTTGAATCTCACAAGCTTTGGTGCTCGATGCTGCCACTGGTCAGCTCAGACCTCTGTCTCTTCCTGCTGTTGCTTTACTACCTTCTTCTTTGCTGTCTGTCTCTCAGTGTTCAACTGTGTATTCTATTTCGCTGTTCATGGCTTTTAGCCATTCAAACTCATGCTCGTTCGGTTCCTCTTCTGCCTCTGTAGATTCACCTTCTGCAGCTGCGCTTGAAGTTCCCTATTCGGCGTCAACATGAACGCTCGGGAAGTGGCCACGTGTCCTCCTCTAAATAGCGCCAGTCTGCTTGTCAGTTCATTTCTTCAGTTACATCGTGGATCAATTTTTCCTCCACCATGGCAGTCAAACGAACCTCAAATATTTACAAACGAGGCTTAATCCTTCATCGATTCCACTTCCTCCATTGGGTGCAATCTCAGCTGTCTGATATAGATTCTCCAGATCCAACATTGTATGCATGTCCCACGCGGTTGACCTGCGCAACCGATAACGCGTGATCAATGGTAGTTTTCTCTCACCTCCGCTGCCATGCATCAATCATTGAGTGGGATCGCCCCGCTTCCTCCAAAACCGTTTACCATTTGAGGGCACTTCGATCAATACCGCCGATTTCCAGAGTGTGGGCCCCGCCTTTGTCCTTTTAGCGCTTTTTCCTTTTCACCCGTGGTTCTTCAGTTCGCCATGTGTCCAAGTGCTCGAGCTTCCTCCATTTTGGCCCTGTTTGCCTAGCGTGATAATCGCGCATCAAAATCCACCTTTGTTTCTTGATCCAGGGCTCCCAAGGGCTAATCTTGCTTCCCACACAGTCTCCATGGGCCTTAGTCAGTGCGCTTTGACCGGGGTCCTCGTCGTTCCACGCTAGCTGCCATTGCCACTGGTTCAGGGTGTTTTTGATCACTGTTTTGGATTTCCTTAGATATTTGCTCCAACTTGATACAATCATGGTTCTTGAAAGTCTTTTATGGATCCAATTCGGATCAAGTGGAGTTGATTGTACTTGTTTTACGTGCAAATCTTTAAGAATATTCCTAAGCCACACAATTTCTTTTGTTGCTTCAACTGCTACCACATATTCTGCTTCTGTTGTGGAATCTGCTAGAATTGATTGTTTGCGTGATCTCCAAGAGACAACTTCTAATCCAAGAATTATAGCATATCTTGAAGTAGATACCCCAGTTTCTTTGTCTCCATCGAAGTCTGAATCAGAGTATCCAATCAAGTTGAAGTTGCCACCTGTGTATACTTGATTCCAAAGTCTCGAGTTCCCTTCAAGTACCTTAGAACTCTTTTTGTAGCAGACCAATGTCCCTCATAAGGCACAAGGATTTTGCGTAAACTTAGAGAGGATTCCAACAAAAAATGAAATGTTTGGTCTGGTAGTAGTTAGGTAGTTGAGACTTCCTACAAGCTGTCTATACTTTGTTGCATCCTCAAATTCTTTTCCTTCAATAGATGTGAGCTTTAATTTTTGTTCCATTGGAGTAGTAAGAGGATTACATTCTATCATGCCAAATATGTTGAGAAGATCTCCAATGTACTTCTTTTGAGAAAGAAATATGGACTTTTGATGTTGAGTTACTTCAATACCAAGATAGTAATGAACATAGCCCAAATCAGTCATTTCAAAACTTTTCCCCAATTCCTTCTTTATGGATGCAATGTAGCTTTAATTGTTCCCTGTCATCAAAATATCATCTACATATACCACAAGATATATAGATGTTTTTCCAACTTTCTTGACAAATAAATTTGCATCATCAAGATCATAATGTTTGAAATTGAGTTTCAGAATATGCTCACTTAGTTTTTCATACCAGGCTCACGGTGCTTGTTTGAGGCCATACAAAGAATTCATAGGTTTGCATACTCTATGTTCATGTCCTTTCATAGAAAATCCTCTAGGTTGGGACATAAAAACATTCTCTTTTAGATCTCCATTCAAGAAAGAAGTTTTTACATCCATTTGATGGACTTTCCAACTGTTCTGAGCTACCAGGGCAAAGGGTATTCAGATGGTAGCCCATTTTGCTGTAGGGCAGAAGTCTCCTCATAATCGACCCCTTCCTTCTCTGCAAAACCTTTTGCCACAAGCCTAGACTTGCACTTGTCAAGTGATCCATCAGATTTATACTTGTTCTTATAGACCCACTTGCAACCAATTGGTTTGATTCCTAATGGAGGATCAACCAGCTTCCAAGTGCCATTCTTTATGAGGGCATCGCACTCCTTTTGCATTGCTTCTTTCCATTCATCATGAAAAGAAACTTCTTTGAAAGAAGTTGGTTCAAAATCTATAAACAAGTTCAAATCACAATCATAAGAAACATCCATATCAACAGGTGAATTAGAGTCATCTACATCACCTCCATTTTTCCGGTTTGAATTTCTAGTTCCTGTCTTTCCAACTTCATCAGGATGAACACTTTCAAGTGTCTTTATTAGCCACTTTGGGGGACCTTTCTCAGATGGTCCAGGCTGCTCCATTGATTGAGTTGGGACTGAATCAAGATTGAGTCTCCCAATTCTATCAATCACATCACTTAAAGCATCATCCGTTGTTGGAGTTTCATGCGGGGGAGAGGGTTCTTCAGAAGAAGATTCCACATGTTGATCTAGTATAGGAATCCCCCCTTCAAGATGTGGAATCTGATTATCAAATTCTTGAAATGATTTTGCATTTGTGAATCTATCCCATCGATGAAGTTGCCGCTGAACAACATTGTCAGTTTTGGATGATTCAAGAAAAATTACATCTCTAGATACAACAAACTTTTTATTGACTTCATCATAGAGACGGTATTCTTTGGAGGTGTTTGAATATCCCAGGAAGATACACTTACAACTTCTTTCACCAAGTTTGTTTCTATGTACCATTGGTATCAAGGCATAACAAGTGGAACCAAAGACCTTGAGATGCTTTACCGAAGGAACATGTCCATACCACATTTCATATGGAGTCTTGTTTCTAATAACATTAGATGAACATCTATTCTTTATATATGTAGCACATAGAACATCATCAGCCCAAAACATTATCTTTACATTTTTGAAGAAGAGAATGGAGCGTTCCATATTTAAAATTGTCCTATTCATTCTTTTAGCTACACCATTATGTTGGGGATTATAAGGTACATTTGTTTGATGTTTGATCCCATGTTGGTGAAGATAGTTTTCAAATTCATTTGATGTGTATTCTTTTCCATTATCACTGCAAATAGACCCAATATGATATTGTGCATCATTTTCAATCCATTTATGAAAGTTCTTGAATGTTTGAAAAGCATCAGATTTGTTCTTCAATAAGTAAACCCAACACATTTTGGTGTAGTCATCAATAAATTTCATCATATATTTATTTCCATTTGCAGAAGGAACAAGCATTGGACCACATAATTCTGAATGAATGAGTTCAACTTTTATATGTTCTCTTGAATGTGAATCATGAAAAGACTGTTTGCTATGCTTTCCTAGAATGTAAGCATCACATTGCTTAAATTTCCTAGGAATTGTAGGCAAACTAGCAACACCATTTTTCTTCAACAAGCGGAGGCTGTCATAGTTCAAATGTCCAAATATCATGCCATAATAAACTTGATGGAAGTGTACCTTCTTCATAATGAGAATTGTATGAGAAATGTTGTGCTCGAGTAGAGGTACCTTGTAGCTTGAGAAGCCTTTCTTCTTCTATTCCCCTCATGACAAGTGAGTGGTCAGATGGTTTTCTCACCTCAAGCTTGCCATCAAACATATGAATGGAGTGACCTTGTTGGTGGATGTGGACCAAGGAAAACAAGTTTCTCTTGAGCTGTGGAAGATATAGAATATGATGCAGAAGAAAGTCTGGAAGACTAGGCAATTTAAGCTTGATTGTGCCAAGCCCTGATGGCTTGATTTTTGATTGGTATGCAAAGTATACTACTCCATAAACATTGTCAGTAAATTCTTCAAAAAAATCTTTTCTATGAGTCATGTGGCAGGTTTATCCTGAATCAAGCAACCAATCATTTTTCCAAGAAGCAAGTGAAGCATTAAATAAATCTTCATTTACTCTAATATTACATTGTGCCACAACATAGTGAGCAGATTCATGTTCTTTACCTTTTTCTGTGTCATTAGTTTTACCTTTCTGTTGGTTTCTTTACAGCTCATTTTTGTCCCAAGGTAACTTGCATGTAGAGGCATCATGTGATCCATTTCTTTTGCAGCGTATGTAGTGCAAATATACTTTTTCTCCTTGAGAGTGTCTGCCCCCCCTGCCTCTGAAATATCTTCCTCTTCGACCATGTCTTCCTCTTGAAGAATCTTGGGCAAGATTCTTTTCTTTATGAGTAAGGCACACAACCTCTTCAAAAGAAGATATGATTGAGTGCATTGTAAAAATTGTAAAAAAAGTTGCACTGTAGTGAAATATAGTTCTGATGTATA
>APFE030771172.1:11185-22626 GCA_000404065.3 Pinus taeda
AGCTCCTCTCTTGATGGGATAGTTCCTCTATCATAGGGATGCATGAACCATCTGGAGGCGCTCAATACACGTCAAACAATCTTCTAGAAGGCTCTAGAAATGACCACAAGTAACTTTTTTAAGATGAAACCCGCGCCTTTTGACCTTTACAGGAGTACGCACCCATCCTTTGACTTACAGAGCGTACAAGTACGTAGGTACAATGAGCTTGGGATGCGTACACGCAGGCAAGGTAGAGAGAACCTGCGTACCCAGAGATAAACATGATTTTTAATGACTTTCTCTCTTTCTTGAAGTTTGACATGGAGAGCAGAGGTATAAGGCTTGACAAGGAGGATAGTATGACTGTTGATGGAGCCATACTAACTGCAGATAGTCATGGTGACAAATTTTAGTGTAACAGCTCTGCTTCTCAATCTATTGGATTCTTCCCTTAATCTCAGGATGTTTGCTTTTTGATTTTCCAGCTCGGTCAGTCGAGTTTTTTCCTCCCCCGAGATGAATCCCAAATTCCGGTCATCCTGTAGAGAGAGAAGCTCAGCTTCAATGCTGATGAGCTGTTCGGATTCCTTTCTGTTCTTTTCCTTTGCCCAATTGATGGTTATGTGCTTTAGCAAGGTGAGATTGCTACAGAATCCCTTTGCCGGGGAAGCCTCTCTGTCAATGGGATGTGCCTTCCAAAAGTCATTGACCAATTTAATGAATTCCTGATCCTGTATCCAAGTATGGTTGAATTTGAAAGGGGCTTTTGGTTTTGGGTGAGGTCCAGCAATCTCCAGATATATGGGGGAATGATCAGATATACGCCCTGAGCCTACCCATTGCTTGTAATGGTGGAAATGCTGAAGCAAGGGACCCTTCATCAGGAATCTATCCAATCTGCTAGCTAGTGCTGTCGTGCCCACCCTTCTGTTCCTCCAAGTGGGCTGTGGTTTTTGCATGGGGACATCAATGAAATCTTTCTGGTCCAGAATATTCCTCATGAATTCCGTAATGGCGTCCACTTGTGCCGAGTGCCCCCATGATTCACTGAAACCCAAAGAAAAATTTAGATCCCCACCCAGGATGGTGTGATCTTGGGCCAGCAATGAAAAGTTTAGGAGGCGCCTCCAAAAATTCTCCCTTTGGTGGCATGGCCCATAAATGTTCAAGATTCTGAGTGATTTTCCAAGCTCTGATGAAAAAATATCAATGCCCAAGAACCCCAGTCCACCCCATGCTGCTTCGATTCTGATAGTTATGGGGTTGGTGCCAATAGCCAGGCCCCTAGATCATCCAATGGCATCGGATGCCATGAATTTCCATTTTGGAGCCAGGGCTTGTAAGGAGAGGGTGACGTTCTCGACCTGACATAGAGTCTCCTGAAGTAGAATAATGTCAGGCTGTTCTACCTCGAAGAGCCTCTGAAGGGCTAGTTTTTTAGAGGGGCTAGCCAAAACCCTGCAATTGAACGATAAGCATTTCATGGTGGAACCCTCCTTGGGGTTGGAATTTCTCTAAGGACCCCTTCTAGTGTGGATTGACGACCTGATACAACCTCTGCCCCAGCCTGCCTGATTGCTTTTGAGAGTTCGGTTTTCCTGCCTCTAGAGATCAAAGGTCCCGTCCCTGATTGAATGATACCCAACCCCACCTAGCTACCTGGCAGATCTGCTTTGTGTGGGCGAGGTCGAAGAGCATAAGGGTGGGGGGCAGTATTATGGGGGGATGATTGCGAGGAGAAAGAGGAGGATGGTGGGATGGAGGGCTGAACCGAAGAGATAGTCGGGGGAGGGGATGATATGATGCAGTGTGCAGATGATACATGAGATTTTAATGTAATCAATATCGATGCAGAATCAAGAGAACAGGGAGATAGGGATAGAGATCTACCCGAGACCTGAGCAGCCTCTGCTGCTGCCTGAGCCCTCGTCATCCGCGGGGAGGACACTTTTAATCCCTCGTATCCAGATTTCTGTGAAGTAGCTTGAGGAGTGCCCTGTGAGGCCGAAGGGGGACCCCGAGCCTGGCGGGTTGTAACTGGAGAGGCACCTCTGGACGGGATTGGAGTGATCTTAGGTGACTCCTCCAGTTTTTTGTTGAGCGGAAAATCCTTGTATAGGTGCCCCACCTGATGGCATCGGTTGCAGCGGAACGGGACTCCTTCGTAGTCCAAGATCTGAATTCTACTGTATTTGCCCCAATGCAAAGTAATTTTTTCTTCCAACCCCTCTATTGTGTCCAGATGAATGAGCACACGAGCAAGCGTGCGCTTCTTTGATTCCACAAACGTGCGATCATGGTCCAGGTATGTTCCAAGCGCATTCCCAATCCTTATGAGTACCTCCTCGTTCCAGTAATGAAGCGGTAAACCCGGCAATCGAACCTACAGGGGTCCCGTCCCAATCTGTTCTCGGTCTGGGTCGAACAGAGGACTCCACCTCTTAAGCAAGACTGGTGCCATTTCGATGTGCCAATACTTTGCCAGAACCAGATCCGTGTATATTTCTTTGGCAAAGTGAAGTGAGAACCATCCACGGGGGAGAACATGAACCTCTAGTGATTCTTTTAGCAGCCCTCCCCAGATCTCCTTTACCCATAGCGTCAGTCTGTTGGCAGAGTATGCCCGCCCACGCACATGTCCCACCAAGATGGTACGAGCCATAACCGCCACTTCCCCGATGGCTTCTGTATCTCCAAACCTGATGTTTATGTCCTTTGTCGTCACCTTGATGCACCTGGATTTCTGTTTCTTGGTGCGCGGAGCCGAGGGGTGATCCACGAAGGGGTTTTATGATCCTTCCGGAGATGAGGTTTTTGAGGCCCTTACATGAATCGTCGGGGTTTCGAAGCAGCCAGACGGCTTAGACCCTGACACAGGGGGAGCTTGAGGCCCAGAAACAGGGGCCGCCACCGGAGGGTTTTGAAGCACAGAGGTGAGGGGAAGGTGTGGATCAAAAGAAATCTGATGAGGCGAGAAGGTAGATAGGATATGGATGGTACCAGGGGACAGGGGGGGGGGGCTTCCAGGCTCGGCGAGAGATCGGAAAACCTTGCGGAGGCCGGAGGCTCCGGTATATAATATGGCAGCGAGACCACGAGCGATGTGTCTTGCAGAAAAGAGACTGATTCCCCCGGAGTGCGTGAAACCGACACAGAGAAATTAGGGTTTTCGAAGATGACTTGGTCTTCTAGCGGATCCGCGGAGTAGTCTACTAGGTCAATCTCCATATGACCTTCCATCATGCCGGCTGGAACGGAACGGACGCTTGCGATGCTCGGACGGCGGGGAAAGCGACGCGGCAGCAGAGCACAACGGTCGGGGAATAACGGCGAGAAAAAACAGCGAGAAACCCTAAAGAGCATGAGGTTCCTACAGGAGCCCTAGTCTAGTCAACCGAAACCGGCGCGCTCCCGCAGACTCATCTTTCCTCTCCCTAAGTTTTGTATTCCTATTTCAAAATGAAATTAACATTTCTATCTAGTGAAAATAAAATGATTATGAATTTAAAGCAATATTTCTTACTTGAAAAATGAAACCATAAAGAATTCACACTTGCAAAAATTTACTCACACTTACAGAATGAAAACTATATTAACTCACACTTGCAAAAATGAAAACTAAATTAACTCTCACTTGCTGAATGGAAACTATATTAACTCACACTTGCTTCAAAATTGAAAGTTCAAGAAAGTAACAACTATCAACCACTCTTTTGCTGAAATTAAACTAAGAATAAAAATGCTCTAAACATAAAGTTGAAAGAAATCTATATGCCCAAAGCTATAGAGAGAAACATCTTATGCTATGAAGTTGAAATGATTTTTAATGGAATTCCAAAGAAATCACAAGGAAATCATTGGTATTTTTATGATTCAAATCAACTGCAGAAACTATAAAAGGGAGCTGTAAAGCTACCATAAGAAGATCAAAACTATAAATGGCTAGGATTAATATTTCTATTCGATGATTCAAAACCAACTAATAGAGAAATTTGCTACTTCTTTTCTAATAAAAAAAAATACCATTGCTGCTATCTAATCTAAAATCAGACTAAGATAGAAAAAAAATCTATGAATTATGAAATGAACATATGTGAAAATGCTATAGCAAATAATAACAAAAAGGAAAATCTACAAGTTAAAAACCATCACTATTTGCAGGGGCCCTCCACAAACAGGCGGTCTCAAGCTTCAATGAACAGTTAACTGCGCATCAAGTCTTCAAAGGCACTTCCATTAAATAAAAACACAGAGTTTCAAAATGATTACAGTCACAAAATATTCATTCACCATTGTTGTCTGTTTTGTCCTACCTTATAGTATTTATAAAATCCATTCAATAAATGTTTGAGGCTTTCATGCCTACTTTCGACTAACAAATTTCTAATTCAAACTATCAAACTGAGATTCCTAATTCTAGCTTCTAACAGATAGCGTTTCTCTCACGATTTGCTATTCAGAAAAGAAAATCATGAGGTGTTTTCATCTTGGACTCTCACTCACTTGCTCCAGCTATGTGTTGAATTTTGCCTTTGACCATGTGATTCAAGCTTTCATCTAATGATTTGGTGCGGATAAATAGGAGCATATCGTTGAGGGGATCGACCTCTTTCTGCCCATATCTTTCTTTCCTTGAATGACTCCTTGAACCCTGTTCAACAATGGAGTTGGTTACAAAAATAGATGTTAGCTGCAGAATTACACGAATCCGGTAGCCAATGCAAAATTTAACTTAATAATAAGGAACATTTTTTAAATATGAAAAATAGGATAATTAGTACCTTACCTATGTCAAAAACCTGCAATTTGATGCGTATCAAGTCAAAAATAATGGTTAAGGAGAAGGAAAATGAGTAAAGAAGAGTGTCAAGATGAAGCATTCATGAGGCTCTACATAATGTAAAACAATAATGATAACAATTAATGATTAATTAGTAACTAGTTAATGAAAAGGTATGTCCATAAGGAAATAGCCATTGGTGAAGAGGTACCTGCCTAGGGTATATAAGCAGGCCCTCACCCTCATTGTAATCATCTCATATCTCATATCAATTCGTTTATATAATATTCAGTATACACTTACTTGTCCTACAATGGATGTCTTTGTGTTCGAAGTATTCTGAAGATTACTCTGCTACGTATACGAACATTGTTCCTTAAATTGTTATCAGAGCTCTGCTCCCAGTTGCCGACACTGCACACCAAAATTACTCGACAAGTTATCTTTATAGAAGGAATTAAGATTCTTACTTGTGCGAAAAGGAATTATAAGGTCAACATAAGAGATACTCCAAAAGTGGAAAAAAGATTTATGTCAGTAAATATATTTAATATAAGTATCATCAAATTAAAAGAAAGAGAAATTAAAAGAAAGAGAAAAATAATAGAAGGTAGGAATATAAGTGGAAGGAAAGAGCATATAAATATATTAAAGAAATTTTAGTGGCATAAATATTTTTAATATAAGTATCATCAAATTAAAAGAAAGAGAGAAATAATAGAAGGTAGGAATATAAGTGGAAAGAAAGAGCATATAAATATATTAAAGAAATTTTAGTGGTGAAAAGGCAAAGAAAGTCTCATAAAAGGTATCATAAAGTCAAAGACATTAAGGTGGTATTATATATATATATATAGAAAAGTTGAATATTTCAAAATTTATTCCTATTAAAGGAATACTAAGTTAAAAAAAATATACTTTATAACTTTAAAAGCTCCTATAAGAAGAAAAGGGAATAATCAAGATGAAATGCACACAACAATCATTATTTTTTACTAAATGTCTTTTTTTAAAACAAAAAATGGGTATTAGTGGACTCAAAAAATTGCAATTTATGTTGTCTAACATGTAGGAAATTATTTAATACATAAGAATGTCAAGATATTGAGAAAATGCAAATGAAAATATTAAAGGAAGAACTCGCAGAACTAAAACAAAAGAACGAAGCGTCGGAAAAGAAATATAAATATCTCGAAGATCGATTTCATGTAGAATCAACAAAAATTAATGAAGAAATTTGGCATATAAGAGACCATAATAAAAAAATACTTGAAAAGGTCAAGAAGTCTAAAGATAAAAGGAAAAAATAGAAGTAGAAAAAGAATGTCTCCAGGAGAAATTCAACGAGAATCTACTTAAGAAAGAAAAACAAAAATTGCACTTAAAAGACTTGAATCAAAGGTTATTGGAACAAATCAAGTGTTTAAAAGATGAGAAGTTTGAATATCAAAATAAAGTTGACTCAGAAAATGAGGAAATCTTACGTCTCAGAAACCCTAATCAAAGTTTACTCACTCAAAAAAGAAACTTAAGGATGATAAGAAATCATTGAAAAACAAATTATAAGAACTTTTCATGAAAGAGGTATCGAAGTCTTCAGTCCAAGTCGAATAAAAAGGAATAAACATAGATCCTATTAATTTCTGAGGTTACAATTCAAACAATGGAAATTCCAAGTGATGATTCTGTAGCCAACTCAACAACAAAAGAACCTAAAGTAAATGAGGAAATTACCACACACATGATAAGGGGAAATCCAACCAGTATAACTCCTTATCGACATCCAAACCATAATATCATACAACTAAGTTAGTTTATATATTTGAACCATTCATAATGGAAACAACAAATTTATGTTCCAAGGAATACTGAAGTTTGTAGAATCTAGTCCTATGATAAAAATTCATTACAAAATTCCAGTGACTGGAAGATTCTATAGAAGGTTGATCTAGGATGGTCCTATCAATTCTGAGTCCGACAATTTTGTTTATCACTCAGAGCATTATATCGTCTTGTATCAATGAAGATGAAAGTTCAGAGATGAGAAGATATTCAAAACAGGAAAGGAGATCAAGCCCTTTCATCAGTAAGATTTGAGGACAAAGATTTTTGAAGAGGAAAGTAGTGTTATGAATAGAAATATATATATAATAATACAAATAATGTAAAATAATAATGATAATAAATAATGATTAATTAATAACTAGTTAATGAAAAGGTGTGTCCCTAAGGACATAACCGTTGGTGAAGAGGTACCTACCTAGGATATATAAGCGTTCCCTCACCCTCATTGTAATAATATCATATCTCATACCAATTCTTTTATGTAATATTCAATACAAACTTACTTGTCTTATAATGGATGTATTTCTCTTCAAAGTATCCTGAAGATTACTCCGTTGTGTATACGGACATTGTTTATTATAATCTCATTTTCCCATGAAGCACTTACATTTCTAGTTAAATCCTATTTATGGTCTGTGTTGGTGTTCATATATGAATCATGAAATTCACCCAATTCCACATTAATTGTCGACCTAGGGCTCTACGAGTTATTTCAAGGCTATCATGAAAAGTATATGCAGGCCACAGTTTTCCTACCAATACTAAACGTTCAATTATAAACTTACCAATGTGTAACAACAAGCAACAACTATAACAACAAATAAGAGTAACAACAAGTAATGACTATAACAACAATAAGAGTAACATCAAAGTAGACTCACAACAACACATTGACAATAATTCACAACAATAAATAAATTAACTGAAATAAACCTATGCACACATCTATACAACAACACCTAGTCAGGAGAGTGGGCCCAACTCACTAATCAGGGTTGTGGAAAAATCAAGAAGTCAAAAATGCTCAGAAGATCAGAATTTCATTAATTAGGGTAATACAACGTACGCTGTTATAGACTTAAAGTTAACATAATTCTTTGCAATCTTAACTACCAGCTTTCACAACCCCGTAACTCCACTTATACAATTTGTTAGCACTAACAACTCCTAGAATTATGGTAGCTGTCTGCATACAATTACAAAGTGGTTTCTTAAGCAAAACATAATTTTAAGATAATAGTGCATTGATTGAAAGGTTGATCCATCGTTGCAGCTGATGTCTCAAGATAGCGCTACTAGCTGGATGGCCACCATTTTTTGAACCACGATCTTGATCATACTTCCTCCAAATCTACAAGAATAATCAAATTAGCAAGCCACTTAGGCAAAAATCTCCTATGACTATGCTTCATTGATTAATGATTCATAACAACATGACAAGAGGTATACCTGTGCGGTTTAGAATGTAAATTGATCAACAATGGTGTAAAATGAATACATGAAACAAGGTAAAAAGGTGGGTAAAAACATGCAAATTCATCCACCAACAATCTACGCATGTCCCCCAAAAATGGTACATGATGAAAGGATGTTTTAGTAAATGATATTCATGGATTAATATTTTAAGGTTAAAGTTCCATAATCCACGAAGTGATAGTGTCATGTCTATCAAAGTGAATTGGAAGAATAAAAAGCATGGAAAGTAGAAGAAGAAAATAGCCTTTTTATGGAGATACCACCAATTCTCTTGCATTTCAAGATAAAAAAATCCATTGGATTGTTGCATATCAACGGTTATTGAGCTTGAATCTCTAGAAGAAACTCTAGAACAATATTTGGAAAAGGATTAATAAAATCCAGGTGTGTACCTAAAGTTTTCGATTTTGGGGAGCTCGTTTCCTAGTCTGCTCGACGATTTGAGTAAAATAGTAAAACAATTTAAGTAGGAGTGGAAAGGAAGAACCCAATGTTGTTAAATTTTTCAAAATGATGCTCCAAGTTCCTAACCCAAGTATAAGTCTCAAGCTTATGGGGATGTGTAGAACACTAGGGAGTGTTTTAATCCTTCCACCCATGATATTAAACTTGAGTTAGCTTTGTCCTCTGATTCTGTTTCTCGAGTCATCTCCTAAGAAAACATCACCAACATCGAATATTTTATACTTTGATAACCACTTAGTGTGAGAAGTCATATGAAAGTATGCAACTTATTTGACTTGTCATGACTAATGATCTACATGTGTAATTGAAGAAGTTAAGTACACATATCCTACTTCATCTGAGGAGCTTTTTTATTCTATAGAAGGAACATCTTGATATCCATTCCCTTTATCAAAAATTTTGAATCTACATTATTTCTTATAATTCCCTTCTTTTCCACATCTCAAATATAACTTTATGAACTTTCCTGGAGATTTATATCTTCCTCTAGATTTATATCTCCCACTTGAGGAATTATTCTTATTTCTATTATGCAGTGCCCTCTTACAAATGAGGCATATCCATTCTAACTTTCCATGTTTTCTTTTCTCATCTCCTCTGATAACAAGGATGAGACTATTTCATCAAACTTTAAAGTTGTATTACTACCTACTACAACAACTAGACTGTCACACAATTTTGGTAGAGACCATAACAAATTGATGCACTTATTTTAATCTAAAACCTTAATATCAATAGATAATAGTTGGATTACCATAGTATTGAAGGCATTTCTATGCTTTGTAAACTGAGTTTCCATCCTTCATTCTCAAGCTACACAACTTCTTCTATAGGAAAAATTTTTTCATGAAAGACTTAGACTGATGCAAAGCCCCTAACTTGACCCACAAATCCTTTGTTGTAGCTTCCCCTAAAACATTCAGTAATACTAAATTTGAGAGACACAAATTCATTTTCTCTTTCCTTTCGATCCAACTTTGTGCAATAGTTTGTTGAAATCCCTATTGGTGTAATACCTAGTTCCACAATGATCCATTAATATTTGTCCACCGATAAATCTTTCATTTTGAGCTTCCACAACTTAAACCTCTTCCCATTGAATTTATTGATCTCTATCTTGAACTAGTCACAATTTCCTTTTCACCACAAGAATCACTTCGAAAAATCTCCCACTATAAGAGGGTGTACCTTAGGCCTAAGCCAAACCCATTAGCCACCCAGGCATCCCCTTGAAGCCAAAACTTCTCTAATAGCAAATGTAGGTTTTAAACATGTTTAGTTAATTGATGCAAACAAATTCTTAATAAAACAAAAAGGAGGTAATGGAAAATACACTCATAAACATAGAGATTTTATACAAGTATAGTTCATTATCCCAAACTACAAAACCATGGGAAAGACCACCATGCACCACAAAGCCACTTTTAACAAAATCATGTGCTGAAAACACTAAAAAAAATGCAAAAAACTGCTCATTTTTTGTTTCTCTGTGGACACTGGCCCTGAACAGGGGGGCTTCCACCCCCCATTGTGACCCTCCTACTCAAAATTTCATATTGTATGGCACACGAGGATAGTCATGCAAAGAATATAACACATAACCAACATATATAATGGAATCCCTTTTCTTCTTTCTACATTTGTTTGTGATAGGTATTTTGTAGTTGAATTACGTAGGCAATATTGGACATGGTCCATCCTTTTTTATAAGAAGAAAAATAAATAATTCATTTCTTTTCCCTTTAATTTATCTAATGTGACAATATGAAATTCCTCCCATTTATTATACTTTTCTAAAACACTTAATGCATTCAACCTAAAGGAAGCAAAAAACCTCGAAGAATTTGATCCTGAAGGGTTATTTTCTAAACATTTGGCACCTATGAAGTATGGTAATATTTTCAATAATATTGTGTAAGGAATTGGAGGCAATGATCCAAATATACCTAAAATGAGAGAAATAAAAACTTGCAATGATGATTTGGTAACTAAATTTAGTACCAATTCTCAATGACAAAGGACCATAACCAAGCAAAGAGGTAGAAATGTAACCAATGTACAATCTTCTTCTCCTCCTAGGCATATAGGATTTCCTCCTCCACTTGAAAAACCAAGAAAAACAAGACTCAAATAAGATTAGAGAAGAGAAAAATTAAGGAGGAGGTGTTGGAGATGATCCCCCATATTAAAGTTGATAAAATATGTATAGTAACATAATTGAAAAGAAAGAGAAGCCAAAACAAAAAGGGCTCATAAAATTATAAATAGTGAAGATAAATTATTGGTATGGAAGTATATAGTAATATTCTACCCAACTAGGTAGCATTAAGAATTGATAAAAATAAAAGCATAACAATAAGGGCTACAATGACAATAGTAATGGGGGAATCACTAGTATCATAGAGACCTAACATGCCCCTCTCCTTCAAAAAAGTGTTGCCCTCAATGCTTGAGTAGTTTTGGATGCTTTTGTATAAAATTCTCATCCTCCCATGTGGAATCTTTAGTGGGTAAATTCTTCCACTTGATGAGATACTCCTAAATTGATCAATTCGTAGCTGTTGAGTTCTTGTTTTTGTGACTTCTTCAGGTTCCAATGTGATTTTTCCTTCCTTGTCAAGTTCTGGAAATATTGTTTGAAATGGGAACTTGTCACCTATAACCTTCTTTAATCATGAAACATGGAAAACTCAATGCACTGGGGAAGTTGCAGGAAGCTCCAATTTGTATGCCATAGTACCAATCTTTTGCAACACCTTATGTCGACCATAATACTTTGGTGATAATTTATTATCCTTCTTAGCTTGTTTGAGGGACATTTGTTTATATGGTTGTAGCCGTAGAAATACCCAATCACCTGTATCAAAAATTCTTTCGCTGCGATGTTGATCTG
>APFE030771172.1:27603-40790 GCA_000404065.3 Pinus taeda
GTGTTTCCATTTTCTTTCTTCAGGGCATCAATTAATGATAATTATGCTTCACTATGCCCTTTGAATTCCTTCAAACTATTTTTTCAAACCAAACTTATGCAAAAAAAAAAAAAACTATACACATTTTTTTCACTTTGTAGGAGCTCAATATTGAATTCATTGTATCTCTATAATTTCAAATATCAAAGGTCTGAAATTTCATCCCATGGTAGCCCTATGAGTCCTCTTTCCAACCCCGCAAGTCTGATCAATTTTAGATTCTCCAAGGAAGAGTTATGTCAAATCTCCCACAATGACCGGATTATAGACTAGTTCAGTAGAGAAAACTTTTACGAAGTTACACGTGTCACTGTTTCGACCTTAGAAAGTGAAACCGATACACATAAAACTAAAGGCCATCCTCTTTTTGTAATGTTTTACAAAATTTCAATCTGATTCTCAGAGAGAAAGTTATGACGATTTTCCCTAGGTCACTTGTTTGAGATATAATTCGAGAGCCTGTAAAAACCCTAACTTCCTTGGATCATATCTCCGAAAATATAGTGAGAAAAAATATTAAATTCGTATCCAAGGTTCATCAAGATTTCAGGTCAAATGAGTTTTAATTTTAGCTTCTGAAATGCCGTAGAGAAAAAAGTTATAGCGAAAATGCCACGATGACCTGTTTGAAGCAGCGAAACCCTAGAATCCAAAGCTCTCATACCAATTGTTATGCAACCAACTCACAAAATAGAAGAAAAGATAGAGCAACGACTTCAAAATCAGACTCTTCGGGGGATTGGGGGGGGGAGGGGGAACCTCCTTTACATTACACAAATGAACTATTCTTGTGTGATACAAATGACAAAATCTCATTTCTATATATAGGAGTCTAAGAGGTCATAATATAATCAAAGCCGACATAAGAATAATAATGTAAGGGCACAACAATAACAATAGTGGGCTTCTATGGGGCACAATAATAACAATATGGGGACAGTAGGGGCCCAACAATAACAATAAGAACTACAATGACAATAGTAATGGGGAATCACTAGTATTATAGGGACCTAACATCCATCCAAGGGTATCCCAAAACAACATCTATATCATCCATATCTAAAGAATACAAATCAGAATGCAACACATACTTATCCATAGAAATATTCAAATCATTATAAATTTGAACGTCACCATCATCAACTTGTGTGGGCTCAATATGTTTGATCGAGACTTGCATTTTTTTTTGCCAAATTAATATTGATAAACTTATGCTTGCAACTAGGATTGATAGACATAATAATCTTCTCTTTTTGAATACATCCATGAACCTGTAATAAGGAGATACCAGTAGAAAACAATCCCATATATTTCTCATTATCCCGTTTTCTAGCATGAGACCATTTTTCTAAAAGGAAAATTTCAAATTCTTCATCAGAAAGTGTCTGCATTTGGCCATAGTTTAGTGAGTACACCCATTTGACAACCTCATCTCTGAAATAAAGCCATGGTCCAAATCACGAAGATTTTGGGCATAGTGGCTTGTTATATTTTAGGAAATTTTCAATAGTAGGACCATCATCTTTCCCTGTAAAAAAAAAATCACATTAGAACCCATGAAGTAGAATAAGGGTTTTGAAAAAAATTACCTAATGTGTGCGACAAATTTAAAATGGCCACAACTCAGACACTATGGATTAGAATCCTTATTATAGTCTGTTTTCAAAAATTGAACAATCATTCTGCATCTTCCCATGTTATTGGACTCATGAGCTTGACACTATGCAAACTCAAATATGTGCTGCAACTTTCTGGGCGACATAAAAATTTCTAAAAAAAGAGCTGAGCTTAAACCAACAATATCTCCCTCATCTGAACTCCGATTTGACAGATTGTTTTTTAAAAATTGGGTGATTTTTCACGGGGATCTCAGATATTGATTTTTTGTTTTGAATTTGGTTATTTTTTACAAGGAATTCAGATTTGTAATTTGTTTTGAAAATTGTACACCAAAATTTTCATATCTTATCTGCAAACTTGCCGCCTAAAAAAATCCTGCAAAAAATGAAAAAGAAAAATTCCTTGCTTTGCCCAAGAAAAAGATATGATACCACTTGTAATAGATCTGCAAAAATATTAAAATTATTGCCAACGAAATTCCAAGAGCGATCCAGGAATATAGAATAGAAATGTTTTTTATTAATATCAAAACCATTGAGGTAGGGTAACACCATATAACTACTCCTTGAGGAAGAAGAACACTCCACAAGCCATATGTTTGTCAATAACACAATCCTTGACATATCTCAATGGGGAGTCTCTAGCCTCTATATAGGCTACATACATACAATACCATAGTTAATTGCCATGGGTCTCTAAATACCATACATCCAATACCATGGGCTTATCACATTATTTCCTAACTACTTGTGGTCCCTTGCATAATGCATATTAACCACTTTATTTATTAGTTATTGATGTAGGAGGTTGATCAAAATAAGGTGGTAGTCTTAAAAATAGACTATTGGTTAATGTGTAACCAATCATATGTGTTCAAGCGGATTCTATACGTGGATTACTTTATCTCGAGGGTCCCACTTTTCCCCTAAACATGTCGGTCCCGCGTTGACTTTCCATTTTTAAATAGGTGCTTCACTCTACACCGTTGATCTACTCTCTCCAGATCTAATGGTCATCACTCAACCCGATCACTAACTAGCCCGTTGATTTTCTACCATCGATCTGTCCGTCTGATCCAATGGTCGTCACGTGATTTCGCATGGATTTAAGCACGGTCTTTATCACTTTGGAGGCACGCAAAAAGGAGGTTTTTCTCTCTCCTCCGGTTGCGACGTGTTGAGCGCTCAAGCTAATCACGCGGACTCGAAACATTACCGCTTACCACTTGAAAGGCATGCAATATACCGATTCCTACTTTTCCAATACAACCCATGTGCATTAAATCAAACTTTAATAAAGCGCTTAATAAATGTTTTAACACTTAATTATAAGATTACCCATTAACGCTAAATGACTATGATTAACGATAAATACATAAACACTGAGATTTACAATTAAAGCGTGAAAACAGAGGAAATACTCGGTTAAGTTTCAAAACACAGATACACAGATGTAACTGAGATTCTGCACCAGGATGAACACACAGTGGCACACTAAATCAATTTATTCAATATAATAGAAGTTATAGAGTCTTGGCCCTCTCGACTCAATTACTACAATTTATTTGACCTCTGTCTCAATCTCAAAACCCTATCTATCACTCAAACTCTCGCCTCTCACTCAATTCTCAATCATCTCAACTAATCCTTTTCCATTACATTTTCTTCTCTTTTATGAGTCAAATCCTATTCTAACTGCACTAACAACTCGATCTCTATTTTAATCAATCTAACAATCAAATCTCTATTCTTAAGCTCTATTACACACCTATGCTAACAACTTATCCCTTAGTCTAAAATAATACAATTTTCTAATTATTACAATAATGAAGTAAAGATCATTTTCAAGAGATCCAACCCTCTCTACCAAAACTGACTTTTGAACACTTAGGTTAGTGAAATTTAACTCATTTAGCCACAACATGTGAACAAACAATCACATTGCTGGCTAAGTCCAGATGCTCCTGCATCAGTTATGGACCATTTATTTATCATCCTTACATTATTCATTACATTATTCCCTTGTTTACGTCCCTCTGTACCTCATATTAGCCCCCTTAGGTATACTACAACGACATTGTGTGAACCTACTTAGATACTGCAGAATAGTCTCATTCTTCTGCATCTTGATACTTCGAAGTTTATCCTTGAGTGCCAACTTCCTGTGGTCATTATTATTCTTGAACAATTCTGTCAGTGCTTTTCACACTACGAACAAAGTTTCTTCCCCGTGGAGATTTGAGACAATGTGATCCTATACTCCCTCCAAGATTATTCTCCTCGCCTTGGCTACATCTTTCTTCCACTGAGCAAGGTTCTAGGCATCATATTCCGTTGGTTTTGCAACATATGTCTTGATGTATTCTAGCAATCCATTGTCATCCAATACCACCTCCATGTGATCAAATTAGAGTTGCCTTCCAAGGTATACTCTAGCCTCAGTCCAGTGAAAGCCATCTTCTCAACTCTAAAGAGATCCTGCTGCACTGAACTCCAAATTTGAACCTTTTAAGAAACAACTTTGAATTTTCTGATCTAATGTGAATCCTGCTCTGATACCATGTAGAAATTATGGTGTAGATTGGAACTACTCATGAAGTTTTAATCAAAATCACAAGACACAAACCTACTTTACTGCTCTGCTGAAAGTAATTCATAATCTAGAAAAAAATATTTCAGACATGCAATAAGAAATAACACACATGCACACAATAATTTTCTCAGGGAAAGAAATTTGCTAAAAACCCCAATGCCTGATTTCATTAATCAGATGAATAATGATGTATTACAATTGCTTTTCTCAACTAAGCACAACCTGCAAGTGAACAACCTATCTTTCTACTCACTGAGAAACTCTGACCCGGACTTGGTCAATTTCTACCTCTGCTTGAGCCCCTATTTCCTTACTCAATTCCTTGTGAAATTAGGCCCATATTATTTAGGAATTTCTCCAAAATGGATTGCACAATTCCCAAGGTTGATCATCAGACTGCATGCAATACCTGTACACTCAAGACTAGTCTACAATTGATGTTGCACTGCCTTGGAATCTCCACCATAGCTAGAGAACTTGAATTCTCTACATGCATTAGCTATTTTGGGTCGATTGATCAGTTAACTAGATGATCACTGAGTTTGAATGAAGTCCCACTGCACAACTAACCTTCCACTAGTTCCTCCAACACTTGGAACTAATTTAACTGAAAAAAACTTGAGACAACTGACTTTGATTGCTACTAATTAACAATTACACATGCTTAACTAAACTCTAACTCCTCCAACCTGAATTTATTGAGTAAAATGGGTGACATAAGCCATGCCACACAAGTTAAATACATCCAAGTTGTCTGCTGATGTGGAAATTCAAATTTTCTCAATTTAATCAAAGCAAAATCAAATTGAGAATTTCTTGTTGCATTTTTCAACAATTAGGAGATTATGGTTGAGAGAATATCTCAACAATCTCTAACAACCCAATCCAAACTAATAAACCAATTCTAATAATGTAAGCATTCATTCTAACACCCTACCTTAATGCTTACATTCCAAAGTTTACATTACAAAGAACAACATTGAAGTCACATTAACATATTTCACATTGATCTTTTTGTTTGGACTGGTCTTCATTAGCACTTCCATCCATTCACGAATCTCATAGACTTCGCTCTTTCTTTAACCACCAACTTCAAGATACCACTTGATTCATTGAAGACACAACTGCTTCTGACCATCGTTGGCATATAAATGACCTAAACTGCATCACGATTATATACAAAGAAAGGGTGCATAGGGACACTTTGTTGTTAAGGTTTTTGTTGATCACTTACCGCAAAGATTTGAGAGAGGAAACGAATTGGAGCTTGTCCAACCCAAAAAACAACAACAAATCCACTTTAAAAGTCATTACCCATTTTCCGGGATTTTGCGGGTGTTAATAAATTGGCTGTTGGAGGGGTGAATGATCAATGAGAGAAAGGTCATGAATATTCAAGTTTCATATTTCACAGATGATCTGGACATAATTTTGAAGTATTTTCGGTTTTAGTTATGGAGAAATTGGTTCTAGTTATAGAATAAATCGAAGACTTCCTCATGATCCTTATATATATCCATCTACCTACTTTAACATCGAAGAAAATGTTCAATCCAATTTTTAATCTTTGTTTTGTTCAATTGCGAATCGACGTTCATTTCCATCGTTGAAAACAAAAACATCCTACCAGATGTTGGAGTGCATGAAGAGCCTCTCCTTCCATGTGAAAAATATCTTGAAATGGGAGATGGTAATGTTCATTCCTTCCATGAAAAAAAGGTATTGGGTTCATTCCTTTAAACAATTGACCATGGCCATCTATTATGTAGTCTCAACAATTCAATCCAGCTAGCTTGTTCTAGAGAGCCTAAAGGTCAATCGAAACTAACATGAAATGCTCAAATAAACCAGAAAACTAATGAAATTAGCTCGCTAGATGTTATTCATATGTGTGACAGAAAATTGATCTCTACTGATGGATGAGGACTTTTGTGGGACATGTGATGTTAGACAAGAAGAATGAGATTTATCATTGACCGCAAGTGAGATGAGGGTGAGCTTACATGGGCTTCAAGATAGCATTCTCTGCGGTAGGTCCCAATCGCAGAATGCTAGCCTTTCGTTGAAAATTTCAAGGCAAGTTGCAGTCCCATTGAGGTGGACCCCTCCACCTCCACTTAGTTTCTGATTGCTGTTACGTTGGGTTGGTGTTTTTGTCTTCTGGGTTGAGTTGTCCTGGTTAGAACCTGATTTTTTTTTAGCAAGATTTTCACCCCATTCAAATAAAAGAGAAATTTAATTAATAATAATGGTAATTATTATTTAATGTTATATTTTGATTATAATATTATTTATTTTTGGTTTTTTAAAATTAGTTATTGTATTTCTACAATATTTATTCTTGCTTTAATTTTAGTTATCTTTTTTTGTTTTTGAAGATGAATTATAGTAAGTAGTTCCAAACGGATCGACAAAAAACAATATATATTAATTAGGAAGAAAACTCAACATCCACTAATTATATATTAATGAAAAAATGAAATATCTTTTTATAAATACTAATTTGAATAATAATTTTTAAAAAATTTAATATAAATTTTTTAATTTTAAAAAATTAAATAAATAAACTTTTATAAAAAATTGGAACCTTTAACCAAACAACATAAAACTAAAAATTATATTTTATTTCCATTAAAAAGATAATATCTTTTAATAATATATAATTCTTGAATAGAGAAATATCTAAACTTAGGTATTATATTCAATGTTTTGGAACCTCTTGTTGAGTTCGTTTTCAAGACTCCATGAAGTGTGAAAAACATGATCAAACATGATTAATAATAAATATACGAAGAATATGTCATTAAAACCCTGAATGGACATCCTAATAATATATATATTACATGTAAAGTAGATTCATAGAATTTAATAGATGACAATTTTAAAAGTGTAAACTTTGGTTAAGCTATAGTAGTTATTAATATTTCTAAAATATTATATTAATAAGTGTTATTATATTAATATTAATAAGAATTTAAATTATATTAATAATCTTATAATTAATTATATATTTAATTATAATATTAGGTATATAATTAAATTATAATATTATGTTTTATATATATTATATATGAGAATGTTTATATAGATTAATAATGTATTGATGATGATGATGGTGGTTAACGTCTATTGAGACCAAATTTTGGTGACCTAAAGAAATGAATTATTTAGTTTGATTTAAGATTTTATTCCTATGTTCAAAAAGCTTGGAGAGAAGTCTCTCGTGCTCACTGTAATTTTGACAACGTAAAAGGCTAGGAAGGTCAGTATTGCAAAAAAGATTTTGACACTGAGATCTAATGTGGTTGTACACGGGGCACTCTAAGAGGAAGTGATTTTCATCCTCGATGTTCGTATTTTCACAGAGATGGCAGAACCTTGCCATGCATGGTGTTTTAGGAATTGCCCAATGACCCGTTTCACTATGGAGCTCATGAGAGTTCGTTCTAATCTTGGCTATATAGTACAAAAAATAACTATATATATTAATTATATTTATAATATATTAGAAATATTATTATTTCTTATATTTATAATATATTAGAAAATATTAATTTTTATTATTATTTATGTTTAGGAGGCCCCACTAATTTTTATTGATTCAATGCCATTGTTTCTATCAATATTATTATGATTCTTTTTAATCTCGAAATCTTCCTTTTTCTTGTGTATGTAATAGAAGTTTTCTTTAACAAGGATTTTTGCATTCTTCATGCAGACATGATGTTTGGTGTTCTTAGTATGTTCTGCAATAACTGAGTTTTTTGTCCTTTTGTGTCTTATGTCTGCATTGTGCTCCTTGTTTCTTTCTTTAAAGGTACACTGAGTTTCTCTGATATAACATTTATCACATGAACATTCTATCTTGTAAACACCTTTAAATTGGAAGTGGTTAATGTCATCCTTTGCAGATCTTCTCATTTATCTAATGGTGGTTTGGGGTTTAAAATATGTTTTAATCTCTTTCTTCTTAAAGGTTTTGGCAATATTGTCATTGGTTCCCTTAAGGTAAGGTAGGCATGCAGTGTTCTTAGGGTTATGAAAGGTTAGATTTAGGAAGTTTGTTGTCACGAGTTAGAGCTTTTTGGAAGGCTTTCTTAATATATTTCATGATGTATCCAAGGTTGCTAAATAATTTTATTAAATGTTTTTTTCATCAATTTTATGATCAACTTCAAAGATTTTGAAGGCTCTAGAATCCAAGGTTTTAATGACCCCGATATTTTGTGAGGGATGATGATGAGAGTCTGTGTGAAGGCAATTTTTTGTGTGTGTTTTCTTCTGATAGACCTTGTAATCTAGTTTTCCATAAGGTTTCCTTATGATAAGAATATCAAGGAAGAGAATGCAACCATTTTCTTCTTCCTCCATGGTGAATTGAATGTCTTTTGAGATGCTATTGAGGTGGTGTAGAAATTTAGTTAGTTCCTCTTTTCCATGTGGCCAGATGAATTGGTATCATCAACAAATATTTTCTAAATCTTAGGTTTGAGATGATAAGTATTAAGGGCCTTTCTTTCAAACTTTTACATGTAAAGGTTGGACAGTACTAGAGAAAGACAAGATCTCATTGCCACCCATTGTAGGGAAAACCCAACACCCCCCCATTTTTGACTTATTTACTTCAAATGATGGGAACCATTTCCATAAATTTTTGGCTAAATCACTTTTATTATTTTCTTTCGGTTAAGTGTCCTTCAATTTTGCCATTTTTCCACTTTCGTCATATTTCTATTTTGATTATTTCATTGAGTTCAAATTTTCTTTAGCTTTCCATCAGACCTGTTTCGTCTCATTTGGTTACACGGTTTGCAAACGGTGATCATCCGAAGTTCGATAATTTTTACAACCCGAGTTAAACAATGTACAAAATGTATATTATTTTAATTTTTGTAAATAAATTAGTAATTTATTGTAAATATTAATTCCTACTCAATTTCTGCTAATTTTCATTTTTCACCAACGTTCCTATAAAATCGCCGAACCAAATTGTAGAACAGTTAAAAAAATGCATTTTCGGGATCTCAGTAATTTATTCAATTCCTAATTTTAAAAGAAATTATGAGATCTGAAATCTCAAAATTGAAGTGACTGTAGTTCATTTTGTAGAATTTTTAATTCCACTCCAAATGGACACCACTTCCCCTGACCTCCTCCCTTTCTATAATAAAAAAAGAGACCCTTGATACAATTTTTCCAAAATTTAAAAGTCATGATATAATTATTCTGATATTCAAAATCCTCGATTTAATTCTTCCAATATTCAAAAGTTTTGATATCAGAATATCGATATATCGGTGTTTTTGTTTGTGCACACATTTTTAAATATTCTCATATTACAAGACCTTCGAACTCTGATATAATTTTATGTGATGACTATTTCATTTCAACCTAAGGTTTTCACTCACCTCCTTATGACTCCCAACCTCCGCACCTACGTCATGTTTACATCCTCCCTCATCTCCTTATCACTCCACCTCACATGCCTAATCCTCCTCCCCCATACGTAAACTCACCTCCTCCTTTTTATACACTCCAAAGCATCCACATTTCTTGTTTCTCAATGGAATTTTGGTATTTGAAATTATAATAACATATTATATTAATATTATAATATTTTATATTTTAATTATAATTTTTATATATATTATTACAATAATAATATATATAATATATTTTAATGTTTATTAACTTTTAACTTATTTTAATTAATTAAATTTGTGTAGATAATTAATTTGTAATTCATTAATTTTTTGTAATTGCAATTAAATTAGTACTAATTAAGAAATAATTATAGTTTAATTAAAAATGCTTATTCCTGGCCTAGTCAACAAATTCTCCAGAATTCTGGTAGTTTTGACACTTCAACGTTGCAAGCTCATAAGTTGAGTTTTACTTGGCCAAATGAGGCCCATGAGAGATCGTTGGATAGATAAAATCATTGATAATGTTTCTGAAGTGACAACATAATAAGATTTGAGCATTTAATGAGTATACAATTTAGTAGAAGAGCACGCTGCAAATTTTTAAACAAAATTAATTTTCTGAGTTTAATTTTCTGCATTTTCATTTGCTCATAACCATTGTTGAATACAAATCCATTCATCTATGTTCTCATTGACCAATTAGATCTTTACAGGAATCATTGAAAAACTCAGATTTCCTTTTATTTATTTATTTAATTAAATTTTGATTCGAAAATATTTTGTATTCTAGATTTCGTATTTTGATTTTAATTTGTATTTTAACTGAATTTTGATTGGTTTTGACAGGGAAACAGTTGAAGAGATGAGAAAAAGAATATTTCAATCAATGTGATTTCTCTAGCAATAGAAGAATAGGATTTTGGATTAATGAAAATTGTTGGAGCATAATTACTCTTCAACAACTCTCCTATTTGGAATTCTTTTGTAAATTATAAATAAGGGTTTGTAGTATAAGCAAAAGGCCTATCTTCTATGCAATTATGGAATTCTTAAAAGAACTATTGTAATGGAGACTTAGAGATGTACGTGAGAGGAGAGTAAATCTCAGATTTGGAATATTATTGAGGATTTTTCTTTTGCATTCTGAACTATGTATGGAGAGCAGAGCTTGCAGTATTGCAGCTCTTGTTTTAACAACTTAAATTCAAGCATTGTAAATGACTATTTGAGATTAGAGCGAGAGAAAAAGTTTCAAGGAATCAGTATTTAAAATGCTTTTATTTTTTATTTTTTTATATACTAATTTCATCTTGTAATGGCAGAAATATGTCATTTCGTTCATATTTGTGCATTATTGTCAATATGAGTGATTTGCCTCAATAATCTATTATTATTTATCTCTACTCTTGTGAGCTAAACTCTGACTTCAAAGTAACTATTTACTCAAAAATCACTCTTTTAGTTTTGATTTAATAAATAATAATATTTTGTGAATTGTTTCCTTATATTATGCTTAATCATTCGAGTTACTGATTTAATAATTATCATCATTTTGTGAACTACTTCCTAAATGTTGTTGATTAATTATTCATGTTAATAGATGATGCAGGAGCATCCAACCAAGGGTGAACAAGAGAGAGTGTTTGTCTCACAAGTTAACAGGTTCACATGTCATTGTACCTGAGTTGTTTTTATTTTTTATTTTTTGTTTTCTTAGTTATCAACAATTGGGACACAACAACAAGTTTTGTTTTAGTTTTCTGTCAAGATGTTTTTTATTTAAAGAAAAAAAGAAAACAAAAGCTCTTTTTTTTTTAATTAATTCCAGAATTTAGGAAAATAGGAAATTAACAGTTACTCACGGTAACTACCTGTAACTGTTGACAGTTTTTAAGATTTATAAGAAGAGCTTCAGCGTAAATCACATGAAAAAGACATTTGTCGACGCGTTTCAAACCAACTAGTGTGGTTCATCGTCAGGACAAGTTGAAGAATCATATCAAGAATAGCATGTTAAATAGACTGTGCAGAGACTCCAACGGCTACATAACAGCTAATTTGGACTCTAAGGTCAGGTCAAAATTATATTAATAAATTTAATATTTATTTTTTTTAATTTTAATAATCTTAAGATTAATAATATATTATTCTACACCCCGGATCCGGGTGATCACCGTATGCTGCCACCTCATGCTCAAACGTGCCCTGAGTCAGGCTGCCGGAACGACACCTGGACGGACGCTGCCGAGCTTAATTGAACCCAGTTCTCGATGGAGGCCATTCATTGTAACATGTCGTTTCACTTAGCGGAGGTCATTTCGGGCATTAACGCAATTCAATTGCCTGCAGGCGAATTTATGTCGCTCCGCGGCTCAAACTTGCAGCTCACCAACGATAAAATGGACCTTCCCTCGCCCAGTTGCAGACACTCCCTGCAACATTCCTTCCGTCAGTTCACTCTCTCATCCGCTCAGCTTGTGGTCGATTCCTTTGCGTCTGTTGTTTCCCAGTCTCGCATTGGCACTCAGCCGAGCTCACGTAGCAAGACTTCTAAGGAAGCCATGACTCGTAGCCGCGGCGTGCCTCGCAGAGGAAGCTCCTCGGCCTCAAGGGGTCGCGCTCGTCCATCTCCCTCTCCGCTGATCATTCCCATCTCCTCCACCTCCCCTTCTTCACCTCCGCCCACCCCCTCTAGGCCTGCACCCAATTCTTCTTTCTAGAACTCGCGATTCACCTTCCGGAGCCGCCTCAACCAGCCCATAATTACTTTTACCACGACAATCATGGTCTCTGAAGAGGTCGATGAGCCTGTGGAACCTATCAGTTCTTCTACCCCGTCCCCTGAAGAAAGCCTCTCGCATGGAGCTGAGATTAATCCTAATCCATCAGCCACGCATATGTAGGAAGATTCTCCGAAGAGTGCTGAGGTTTTAGGCACGCCAATTGTCGAGGAAGCCGAGGTAGTGGCTTGCGGTCCGGTTCAACGCAACTTCGACATCATGCACCTGATCAGCCAGTCCGTGGAAGGCGTTCTCGAAGAAGGTGAGGCTTCTCAGCCAGCCGCTCCAGATATGCCGACAGCCATGCGCCCAGATCCACAGAGCTTGGGCAAGTAAGCGTTTTTCCAGCGGGGTTATGGTTTCTACTCAGTTTTTGTTTCCCCTCTCCTCTCTTCAGCAAGCTTCTTTCACGCTCTCGGATATGTCTAATGTATGGCTGAGGCCGACCTCAGATCCTGTTTTCTTTTTGTTGAATCACATGCTCTCATGACTCGCCCGAAATTCATGGTGGTTAGCTTCCTCTGCTTGGCATCTCCTGCAAGCAAGAAGCTCTTTTGTAATGTCTTCCACCCCTCTGTTGCTTTGTTTAATCTCCTCTCTCACAGGCACAGAGTTTTTTCTCTGTTTTCTAGTCTCTCTGCTAAGGGCCAGGAAACTGGCCCTCTGAGGCGTAGCCCTCATTGTAAATACTTTCTTTTTATTTTAATAGAATTAGTACTGATTCAGAAAA
>APFE030771172.1:50819-69287 GCA_000404065.3 Pinus taeda
GTTAAAGGCATCAATACTGTCTCCTACCTCGCCCCAAAGAACCCCCTGCAGAAACTGTGTCCAATCCCCGCACCCAAAATTTCCCTCTCCTCAATTTGCCACCAAAAACCCAAAAACCCCAAAATCAAACTCTTTGATCAGTTTACTAGCCTAATATCAGTGTTACCCTATTGGTCATCTCATCTATTGGTGATTTTACGAGATAGACCGGAGAGAGCCTTCTCCTGCCCCGTAGGGCTAGCTACGAGGCTAAATGGTTTGATGTAGCCTTGAGGTTTTCCTTTCTCAGCCTGAGGTGAAATTTCAAGCGCTAACAAGATAAATTACAGAAGTCCTTGAAATTCATTTATAGTCTAAATTAAGACCAGTTCGTATTACAAATAGACAAAGAAACCTGGGTTCAAAACCCTAAAAATAAATTGACTTTAAAACCCCCAAGTTACAAGAAAACTAAGCAACCTACCTATATTCTACAAGACCAAAATATGGACTAAGTGACTAACAGAGAGGTCGAAGCCTGAGACCAAGACTCAGTAGTATCAATAGATGACAAGCATGAGAAGCATGGAAAGACCCTACCTGGTCTAGCGAGTCGTAAGAGGACCCGAAGCCACAGTTTCTCGCTTTCCATTCACTTGCAATCACTGCATACAGAGAATTAATAGCGGGAAGAAAGAAAATCCCAGCCAAACGAAGAAAACAAGGTAAGGGTTTGTCACTTACCAGAGAAAGGGTCGACGAATTGCAAGAGGAGAAGCCTGAACAGGCCGCGAACTAACAAGGAACCCTGCTCACAAGGAGAACCGACTATCAAAATCGGTAGGAAAAGCATAGCAAACATTAAATCAATGAAAGAAAGCATACCTGAGTTAGTCGCGCGTCGAAGACAAGTACTAGGTCACCTCGTGGCCGTAACTTGGATGCACCGTGACCTGTGATGAGTTAAACAATGAAACCACCGAACCAGTAATCAAACAAAATACAATAACAGTGTTGCCAGATACATTCAAGGGGAAGCAACCCTTCACCGTGCCATAGAAATCTTCGAGTAGAGTTGTAGAACGCCAAGAGACAAGCGTAGAACCCTCAGGCAGACCAGCAAATAAAACAACAAGCCATTGACAGTGACCAAACACTAGCAGAGCTCCGCCACTGAGAAAATCCGTGGCCGAAGAAACCAAGTAGAGCGCCACAGGAACAAAATCAATGAATCCCGCAAGTGAAAACCAGAGAGCAGACCCCTTAGCGCAAAATGGAATAAAAGTCGAAATGACAGACCAAGTGAGAAGTTAGGGATTCAAGCGCAATGTAAGGTGGGAGGACGGAACTCGAGGTAGAGACATGTGTCTCCCTCACAGCCAAACCGTATCAAGACATTAACCATGGCAAAATATCCAAACATCGTCGAAATCCACAAAATCATTTTATTAATAATTCTATTTAATCAAATCTTATATCCGGACAAAGGATGAGGGCTGGTCCCATCAATAGATCTTTGAACATGATGTGCTTCAGTATTCATAATATCAGTTAATTGAACTACTTTGTTAGCTTTATATTCATTGTAATCTAGACATATTTAAATCTCATACATTTTAATACTTTGCTCTCGGTTGGGTTAGATCTACATCTTCCTAATTGAGATAGGCTTAGGATTTCTTTCTTTTTCCTTGCATTTAGATTTAATTCTACATTCATAGAAGTCCTCTTATCAAAGAGGCAAAATTTAGTTGTGGCTTGGCTGAGCCCCAGATCAGCTTAAGGATCACTTTCTTACCTGATCAGCAAGAGGGCTGATCTGATGTCTCTTCTCTATTGGTAAAAGAAAGTCATACTTTAAGCCAGTGGAGATAGGGAGAAGTTAATTGGACTTAGTTTAACTAGTCGAAACCACCATTTCAGCGGAAAAGGAGATGCTCTAATTTCCCGACTGGGTGGTCCCCTTTATAATGTTGTAGGCAAAGAATTTCAAACCTTCAAAATTTTTGGGCCTGAAGATTTGTTGTCTTTTGAAGTTTTTGTATATTAAAGTTTTATTTAATCCCAAGGACTCCTCTTAAACTTCCCATTCGAAGTTGTATCTTTGGACGTGCATCTGCCAATACTGCACCAAAAATAGTAAGACACTTTTCAAAGGTAAAGTTTAATGGTAAGATTTTTTTATTTTTTTTTTGCATTTAATCATGCTTTACAATTTATTCAAAATTTTTCAAATTCTACTTTTCATGATATTGATGAAGGCATTTTATCTAGGATTTTAACTCTTACATTCTCAAGAAAAGCCAGAAAATGGTGTAAATCTTTTCCAGTTGCTTTTATTCACGGTTGGGATCAATTTATCACAGTGTTCCTTTATCAATTTGACGGTTCTAATTATGAACATGTAGGTGATGAATTCGAAAATTTACGAAGATTTGAAAATGAATCTCTTTTATATTTTACTGTTAGATTTCAATTAATTTGCTTTAGATTCAAAGTTGAAGATAAACCTTCAGGAATTGAATTGATAGATTGGTTTGAATATATATTTTTTGTTCTTGCTATTTCAAATCCATATGAAACAATTACAAGCTTTGATGACTCTCCCTCAACTTCTAGTAATATTATCAACAATTCTGATATAGAGTTGCATATTAATCATGATGAAGTGGCCTCAACCATGTTTGATAAATTCCTAAATTTAGTACACACCTCTGATGAACCATTATCACAGATCTCACAAGAATTTGATAAACAACTACAAGAAGAAATCAGTAATAAACATGAAGGACCATATGCCATGAAATCTGAAAATCACTATGAATGAAATTCAAAAAATCAGAATATAAATCAACAAGTACAAGCAAAAATTGAAGTTTCCAATAATATACAATCTGTTGTACAAATTTCTGAAGTTGATCATGTTGATCAAAAGACAAATTCAGGGAAACCAAGCAATATTCTTCAATAAAGAATTAATAAACAAATAAATTATCTAGAATATGTAATTTGCAATGGAAAGAATTTACAAGAATTTGCTACTAGAGATATTTTTAAATTCATTGCTTCCGATTCTCATTTCACCTCTATTTTGATATTTTTTCTAATAGCAATTTATCCCCTCTTTACTTTAATGTTGTTTAAAAAAATAGAGAGGCTAATATAAATGAATTGCCAATTAGTTTTTATAAGGATAGAGAATCATTCATTGATCATTCTTCTATCATTAATGCACATGTGATTCATATTCCTTCTTGCTTTGATACATCAGAGGAAATTGAAGGGAATTCTAGAGAGTGTTGTGAAGTCATTTATGATAATTACTCTGACATTGAGGATGTTGATCTGCCTTCTTCTCAAATGAATCCTCATGATCAAATTCAAATCACATGTGAAAATGAAGAACACTCTAACTCAGAAATTGTTTCAACTAGTTTTCATTTTCAAACAATCAATCATACTCATGATTTCAACATTCAGGAACCTATTCCAATTTATGATTTTTATCATGATCGAATTCTCACTCATATTCATAGTCCTGACCCTCTCTTTAATTCACAAGTTTGTGTTGGAAATAATTTTAATTCCATTATTTTCACCAATCCTTGTGAAGAGAAAATAACATCAAGTCAATCCCAATTGTGTTGTAACAATAATTGTATTACTACTGCAGATAGCGATTTGATTTTGTTATTTTTCCTTCAATTATTTTGTTTGATTTCAGAATTACTTTCTGGTTTCATTTTTCAATTTTTAGATATCTTATGCTGGCATATTAAGCAGTTCATTATTGAACACTCGATTGATGGATTGCCTGAATGGGAAAATGAAGTTTCAAATAATAATGATGAACATCAAGAGATATTATTCTTCCAATTCCAATTGATGTTCATTTCTGATCACTTGTTACTTTCCTCTCAAAAACAATGTTAACAAGAGAGTATATTCTTACAATATGACCAACTATCTAATTATCTTAATGATCTTCCGTTGAATCTATCAAACTTCCATCCATACTCCATTGACCCATTTGAAAGACACTTGGAAAATTCTCTTACATGGAAGATTATTAATAATTTAACATATGTACATAAGATTGAAAAAATTTTGTAGGCCATTGTATCTAAAAATCCATTTCCACAACCTGATATGTTATCTTCCCCTTTAAACATCTTCCAATCGTTAATGGAAATCCATCCAGATTTCTATGATCCAATTGAAATTCAGCTGGAAGGGACATTTCAAGGGAAGGTAATTGTAAATAAGTTGCTTTTTGTATGTTAGCAATAAATGTACATTCTACATTCAGATTTAGTTCTCTTAGTTTAATTATATTTGTATTTTTGTTACTGATGTTTGACATGTACATACATGCAGGAATTAAAATGAGAGAATGGTTACACTGGAAGTATGACTATACCTAGTCATGTTTCCTTCCATTCAGTTAGCAACAGGAATAGATCAATTTAGATTTAGATTCTTTTTATGTTTGCATTTATTTCGTTATTTCAGATTTTTAATAAGCAAGTAATGAATCCTAGTTTTTCTTGGCATCCCCTTTCATGTTATGGCAAAGTGGCTTAAAACATATCAACGTTCTTATGTAGTCGGATCATACACACTTGTGAGCCACTTGATTGTCTTGTTTTTGCAAAAAACTTAATCACATAGTTAAAAATGTTTTTTTAATCATATATGGATAAATTCTAAGGAATTGTTATGGCTTGACAATTTTTTATTCACACGTATTTCTAAAAGGCTAATTTTCACCACTCTTGTCCTCCGATGTAAATTTGAAGAGGATTCAATTTGAAGGTTCATTACTTAGCATTTTTGACTGAATAAGTAGATGATTTTGAACATATGAAATTTTTGAGAAATGCATGGGAGAACTTAAATATTCATGAGGTAAACTTACATCCAATATTCTTCCATGTATGCATTAATAGGTTCTTCTTCATCTGTTGTTAGTTGTCTCTTTTTCATAGTTTACTTCCTATTTTTGTTCTGTTTCTTTTGCATGTTTTCACTGGGTTGATTTTGGAGAATACAAATAAGAAAGCATTCAATCATTTACAAATTTGCAACATTTTCAGGGAATTATTTGTTGTTTCGTCAGAATTTGGGTATTATTTAGTTTTTCTTCTATTCATTAAAACCACGATAGACCCTTAATATAGTATTGGAAAATTCATATCAGATCATTATAATATCATGACTCTCCTCATAAGAAAGTTCCAATAAAATCATTCTCCGATAAAATATTTCCGATAGTTAATATAATTATTAAAGGGATTTTTATTAAAAGGCAAAGTTGAGTTGGGCGCTTTCTTTTGAGTTAAATACTTTAAGAGCTTCCGACCCCATATGATTGCCACGTATTAATCAGAACTTTTCATATAAGCATCACTCAAAATACTCTGATGTACCAATCCTCCATTCCTCTGATATCTCTTTTCTTCCATCCTCCAATATATGACATCTCCGATCCTCCGATATCCTTATATCGCCGATCTCCGATATTCCCAATCCTTTGATTCTCTGATAAATCCCTCCTATCCATATCATAACTTCCTATCTGATGTCACTCTTTTAAACCCCTGATATCAAATCTTCGATACAAGACTTCCAATATCCCTTCCCGTTTATATTTTTAGCTGTTTCGTTTTAATAATAAAAGCCTATCGGAAGGTAAAAATATCTCATGGTTCAAAGATACTAGCATACAATTTCTCTGATATTTTTCTTCCAATATGCTCATGTGTGCAAACCCGCATGGATTTACATTTAGAAATAATGAGTCAATAATAATGTTCTACCTCTCATTGATACAACTGAAACAAAACACTTACATCCTTCATTGCTCAGAGTTACTACAAATGGAGGAAAATTCACACAAAACACTTGCAGCGAATGATCTTATCCATAGTTTTATTTATAAATGTTTCAAATATTACAATTGCTGAGTTGAGTTGAACCATTGAGTCTCACTCATTCATATTGTTTTCCCTTTAGTGATAGTCCTTTCTTACGAAAGGATTTTGAGCCTCAAATTGATGAATTTTCAAATTCCAATCCTCTACATCTCATTTTTCCAAACATTTCCTTAGAATTTTGGACTTTTTGGCCCATTGGACTCTTGGATTCGTATTATATCATGTTGATGGTGTTGGGCCCACCAACATATTAGGGGATCTCCCCGGTAAGAAGTCCCAACTAGACCTCAGACCATTTGGATTAGGAGTCCCAACAGTGGGTCGTACAATATTGCCTTGACTGTGGTTGCGCACAGAGGTAAGTAAGATGTCCTTGTTGGAAGAAAGGCTATGAAGTTGCAGAAAGTCAAGGAAGGTGCATGAAAGACTCTAACACATGGAAGGGGGCAAGGGTGCGCCCCTTATAAGCCTGTGATGGCATCCAGCTTGAAAGGGAACACATGAGGTGAAATACATCACTAGATGGAAAGCATGATAGCTGACAATCCAAAGTGATGACTTATACTAACAACACGTTTTGATAATATTCATACAAACAAATACGAAATAGTCCATATATACATGCATAAATTACAACTACATACATCGTTATAGTAACCAGGATAGCCGAACTACGATAACAATATATGCATGAAACGTGCTGGCTCTATTATATTAAAATAATGAAAGATCAAATCATACATACAACCATGACAACCACTAGCCCCAATAGTGGAATGTTATAGTCACTGCCACTTGCTCCTTCAAAGATATGTACTTGCTCTGCACTGTTGAGAAACCAAGGCTCATTACAATACACTCCAAGCTTTCTCTAAGTTATACCTATTAGAAGCTTGTCTCCTAAAAGCTTGTACAATGAGTTATGAGGTTCTATATATAGCAAAGGGTGGGGTGACGCTTGACATTCCCCTTTGTGACTCTTAGCCTACCCTCGTGACTCTTCAACTTACACATGACTATTTACATTCTACTATTGACACTTGGTCTTTCATTTTACAACATGTCCACAATACAATCTGCACATGTACCCATGTGAGACAAAAATGGGCTTGAGTAAGCCATACAAGACATCACTCAAACTCGGACAATTGTGGGAAGACTAACACGTTGAAATCCTCTTGGTGATTGATGGTGGCGAACTGATGCCAAGCTTGGTAGTCTGTTATGGTGTCTGCGTACTTCGTGGTGACATCCTTCTGAAAGCGAACTCTTGCCTCCATTGCAGTCATAACAACAATATATTGATGCATAGTGTCTGCGCTCATCTACAAATCTATGTTGGTGGCTATGCGCATCAACTGATTGAAGTACATGTCTAGTTACAATTAGACTTTGTTCTTTTCTTTCGCTTTGATGAATGTGCCAATGGATGGGATCGCATGAATGCGCACAATGACATCCATGCTCCTGAACACTTATGCATGTGAAGCTTGTAAGATGGTGATGAGCTGTGGAAGTTACTCATAGTTCCGAATCTAACTCTGGATGCGTGCCTTCAACTCCACTGCCTTTGGATTCATCATATTTGGCAATTACAATGGGGATCCATTGTACCTCATTTTCCATATCTGCATGTGATCGTCAACAGTGTGGTTTTTTGTCAAGATTTCTGCTCTCCTAGCACAACGCTACTGAAAACCGTTAAGATGGACAACTGACTTACGCACGGTGACGAACCTAAAGTACAACTTCCTCATGATTGTCTCGACAGACGATACTTCATCAAGTATTTCTTTCTTCAACTCTACTCTGGTGGATGATGTTGCTTGTGCTTCTCCCTATTTGGTCACATGCAACTCCTTAGCCATGCGCTCGTTCTCAACTGTCAAGAATCTAACACTTGAGCTGGTGGCTTTGGAATATGCCTTTGTAGCATTGAACAATGAAGCTAGATGTTTACGCACATCAGACACGATCACTCGTTCTTGAAACTGCGTAGGAGATACATTGACATTCGGAGTGGGAACTCTGCACAAGTGCACGACTTTGTGTTCTGACTCGTCAAAAGATATGTTGTGCACATCTACTTCTAGATTGTCCTCAAGGATTTTAGTGTCTCCTTGATCACTTGGGACTTTCTCTGCTTCCGGATCTAGTGAAGCTGGTGGAGTGACCTCTTAGTCTTTGGGCATGAGGTCCGTATCCTAATCTTTCTTTGGTTGAACTACATCCATGTCCATCTGTTCCAACATCTGTTCAATCTCATGAGAAAAGTCCCGCTCTTGCGATTGCTCACCCTGTGTGCTATATGCCAGCTGTGATGATTCAATAACCTGTATTGGTACAATTTCATCAATGTGTACACATTGCGCTTCTTACTGTTCCTGTTCCTGCTACGTTTCCTTCTCCCTTCTGCAAAACTCTTTTTCTTCCCTTAGTTGTTGCTTCACCTCTTCCAACTTCTTCTCTGCCTCCTTTAGTTTCTGCTTCTCCCTCTATCTTTGCGCAATGATTTTGTTGTGTTGTCGCTTCTTTGCCTCAATATCCAAATATGTTCTTAATACAAATGGATATCATTTGAAATTGCATCTTTGCTCCCCCTCTACGCTGTCGAAAACCTTCCTCTTTCCTTTGTCATTCGCATGTATGCTATCCTCTATTATTTTTGATGTTGCTACTCTCTGAGATGCTCCTGCCTTGTGTACTACTAACCACTCTACAACCACTCTGACCGGTTCATTGAGCATTGAGGAGTTATAGTAGTATCTACATGGGTCTTCCTTAGGCCAATGACATGCCCCATGGATCCAAGGATGATACACTCTCGCACAGTGGTCTTCCACTAAGCGATGCGGGTCATATGGATTGAAATTTTTGGTGTCGAAGGTGAACCTCTTGAATTCATCCGTCTTAGCATCAACATGCTTGAGATTCTGGATCTCATACCACCTGGTCTGCAAAGGAAGAGCGGGCCAAGGTGCCTTCTTCTTCTTGTGTAGTCTCACTGACAACCCTGTCGAGATGTGGTATGCAACCTCTTCCATGACCAACTTGTCCATGGAAAACTTCTGTAACACATGCAGATCCTTCTCCATGTTGTACATCCAGATGAAGGTGCCAAGGGGTGAGGCATACCAATCTTCTATGTTAACCAATACCTCCATCACTTCCTGTGACATGTAAAGGGGATCCTGTTCAAAGATGATCCTGTACACTGGGTTGACGAAGTGGTCTAATAGCTGTAGTATAACTCCACGGAAGCTGCACTTGAGAAAAATCTGCAATAGGTGCGCACGGAGGTTTTTAAAGGTGTCTATGCCTAATCCAAGCCAAGGAACTACTGGCGAGCATAGATCCCGTCAAGAATGTAGGTGGACATGAAGAGATTTGCTTATAAACCCTTGGGTATATGTTGGGCATATATCACTTGCCCCTTCAGCTGGAGAGCCAACATGTTGGACCAATTGAAAGGTCTTCCATCATTTTCCAGCTGATCCAACACAATCACCCAACTCCACGGGAAGGTCTCTGTACTCTCCTAGCCATATAAGCGGCGTGCAATGATGAACAAGAACCAATAAGCCTTCCACAATATCTTTGTCTTGTATACTTTGTTGGGTGTCTTCCTGAACTTAGATGGTTCTCTCACCCAACTCTTCAAGATGTCTCCTAAGTTTGCACTGCTACTGGGATTGGTGAAGGGTGTATCCATTATGATCATCGGTTGCGACAAGTGATACATCTCTTGAAAGTTATCTGCCCTAAAGGTAGAAATTTATATTCCACTGGCACTGATCAACACCATTGTCTCTAGATCAGTATGTGAGACAATCCATTGGGTCATGTCCACGTATGGAAATGCAGGATACATGCATGCAACCCGGTACAAGCCAAACTTGTGTATGTTGACATAGACTCTGCGGTCATCCAGATTCTCCTCATGGGAAAGCTCATAGACACTTGCTCGACTACATCTCTAATTGTGCTCTCAATGGTTTCCTTTGATCCCGCTCTCTTGGAAGCCATTGTATCAATACTGTTGAGAGACTGATGAACCCCTATGATACTTGGAGATAGAGCAACACTCATGGAAAGCACAATGTTAGTTGAAAACCAAAAGTAACTTGAGGAATGACATGCAACACACCTAGGTGAGCGACTGGAAAATTTGCTCGATTTTCACTAGGAGAGGCTGGGAGACAGATTGCCAGAACTGTGCAAAGCACAGTCCAGACTACAATAGAGTTGAATGACTATTGAAACTGCGTAGAGCATAGTCCATCCTTGCCTGTTGAGGAATGCAACTATGCAATGCGGAGTTTCAGTCACTATGACTACATGTAGGGAAAATTGCATTGTGTAATTCTGGGGGCCAACTAAGGCACTGCCTCTCAGAATTGCGTAGAGAACATACTTGAAGGCCATATTGAGGAATATCTACACAATTTCTTGGATCTAAGTGAGGCGTTCTATCCCAGGAATGCACAATGCAAGTCGGGTAAGGCAAGGTCCGGGCCAAGCCAATGGGTGACTGAAAACAGTAAGGAATGAATGCATGTGCGAAGCTGGGTGTAGACATGAGTGAATGAACATGCATGCAATCATTGAGTGCAAGATTTAGTAAAAGGGAAAAACTGTGAAGTATGAGAAGCGAGTCACCGCATTGACAACCGTAAGTGCAGAAACAATGTCATGCATGGGACAACAAGGAGATACAGTGGAAAAATTGAACCAATGTTTCTACAAGATAACATGCATTAAAATGACAGAAAGATTTCAACAAAACCAAGCAAACAAAACTCACACAAGCCAAAATACAAAAAGCGACAGAAAAGCAACAAAAGACATGAAAAGCGGACTTACTCGGGAAAAGCTACAATAAGTGTGCTGAAGGTTCCTAGATGCATTGGGGATGCCAGAGCTCCAAGATCAAAGTGAAGAATGAGCTCTGAAGCATCGAATAAATAGTTTTGACAAGATCAAGGCTTATGACACACATGCCACAAATATAGGAAAAAGCGACACTTGGCAGGAAGTTTCTAAAATGACTTTTGCATGTAACGCCTAGCTGCTAAAAATAGATCCATAAAATATAGGGATGTTTTTTTCTTTTTGCTTCTTTTTTTTTTTTTCGGGAAAAATATGCCCATGCATGCAAGGGAAGATTGCACAGTCCTGGAGGGAACTGGTCAAATTTTGAGCAAATGCAACAGATAACAAGCCTTGGGATGACTTCTGCGCAGTTTCTGGGTTGAGTGGCTTTGGCTGCCCCTCAAGCTCTGTGCAATTTCTAGACTAAAGCCAAGGCTTCTAGCCAGAACTACACAAATTCTGAGAGAAAACACAATGATGGGATGTTATGCGCAATTTTCAAGGGGAAGGACGCCTCCATGCTCTGTGTAATTTTGGAGAGTAGCTGGCTACCTTGATGCACTGCACAATTTTGGAGAGCAAGGTTGGTTGCCCTCCAGTTCTGCATAATTCTACAAGTTAGCACAAGGAATGGTTGAAGACCAAGTCACGAGATGTCAGCTTGTGGGTGAAAGGCAAACAAGTTAGCGAACACAAGCTGATAAGCCAAAGAAACTCAATTGGAAGCATAAGTTCCTGGGCAGTGCAAGACATGCTGCTAATTATGTTTGGTAGGGAGGCTCCAAAACGAAGCTAAGGAAAGATTTTGGAGGATGGTTGTAGCCGTTACAACATTCGCAACACATTGGTGGAACTCCATCTCTCTGAATGGACCTTGTTTCATGAAAAGAAAGTCTAACTCCTTCTGAAGTATTGTTCGATTCTTTGATCATCATGGTTTCCACACTAGCTTGAGTGAAATATGTAGCACCTTCCATGCTCTTGATAGGTCATCACACATTACAAGCCAATTCAACTTAGTTGTTTTGATTGGGGATGAGGGGTATATTGGTGCACAAGTAATATAACTGTTAGAGTTTAAGTTACATCTCTGGTGTTGCTCTGTTACCAACAGGCCTAGACAGTACCCCGACGGAGTCACGCAGGAACACAAGCATCGCTCCGCTACCAGCGAGCCTGGTCAGTACCCCGACGGAGTTACTTGCATCACCTCTCCGCACAAGAAACCTTTCTCTTCTTTCACCTTATTCATTTTTTCAAATTTTTCATATTTTCATTTTTCAAAGAACTGTGCATAGGCACTTATTTATTTCAGAGGCAGAAGAGGGATCCCAACTTATTGAGAGCAAAAGAGGTTGTTCCTTCAGAGAAGTATGTTATATATACCTCTAACATACTTATTAAGGCTTTCCCCCTCACCTTAATCTACTTAACTAAGCTAACAAGGGCTAACCAAAAAACAACCAACTAGAGTAGGTGGTACTAGTTAGAGTGCAAGTGTTATGTTTTCACCAAGATTCACTTCAAACATAGTGTATTTTCCATTGGTGTATCATTGACTAAAGACAACAAGTTCTACATAAAGAGAGAGGACAATAGATAACCAAGCGTTGATAGCTATACAAGTCCTCTTGTACTTCACCCTAATTGTCTTAAGAGGCGTACACATTTTCATGCGAAACTAACCTACAGGCATAAACAAGAAAACAAAACAATAAATAAAAGAATAGAAGAAAATGTGAAAGCAAAGTGAGTAAGAAAAGCAAGCAAGCAAGCAAGCAAACAAACAAATAAAGAAAGCAAACATGCATGCAAGAAAACTAGACAAAAGAAAACACTACACCTACTCCTAAGCTAACGATGCATGGGTCTACTCACGTGAAGTGATATTTCCAATGCAACCACCGGTGCATTGGTTGACCCAATGTTGGTGAAGGCATGGTTCGTGTTAGTGTCGGTATCTTCATCCCTCTGTCAGAGATAAAATTCTCTTGTTTCATTGCATATTAGGTGTCTCGCTCAGTCAGCTGCATTCCATTAGGAGCATGGATCATCTAACAGTAGTGGCTTGTTGTACATTTGCCCTCATGTCCTTTACGTGCTGGCCCATTTCTGTTCATCAAGATCATCTCCAGTCACTTTTTGTCTTTAAAATTCCAAGAGTCATTTTTAGGGTTTCACTTTCATTAGGTCTAGGGTTTCATCAAAAAGGTTTTCAAAATGTCCAATAACAGTCAGCAGGCACATGAGGAGGTTCCAGTACCAATAAATTTCATGGTCAATTGCTCAGAAATGTATTTTTCCTCAAAACTCTATTTTGAGGAAAAACAGAGTATTTTAGGATTTTATTGTATAAATTCATGTATTTTCAGTTCTCTTGTATGTAAATCACTTCAATGGCAACCCTGGTCACCTTGCCAAGCCTCAGTAGCTCCATCCCCTGCAAGGCAAACAAAAATCAAGTCATTCAGTTCATCAAAAGGCTCAAATAAAGTAAACTGCACAAAAAACAGAGTTGAAAAGTAAAGTCACATTACAAACATTATAAAAGTGGGTTTTATCAATCAAAAATTAAAAAACTCTTGTATATAAATCATTTTTTACAATTCAAAAGCTCATTGGCATTCCAAGAAAGAATATTGAGCAAAGTGAAAGGCGTGTTGGAAAAAGGAGAGCAAATCGCAGCAACGACACTCAGTTTTGGAGGCGCAACACACTGGGTGAGAGGCGTGGCGCATACAAGAGGCGCGGCACATAGGGACGCCATCTTCAGTGTTAATTTGTACTAGCGTGGTGCACACAGGAGGCGCGGCGTGTTGGGTTTGAGGCATGAAGCATAGAGCTGCCAAGCCTGATTCTCTCAAAAACTCCCTCAAATTGCCAAAATCGCTCAAAAATTTGAGTGTGAAAGTAAGTTAAGCTCTCTTTCTTGCTAGTAAAGGAGTTTTTCTTGAAAATTTATGGTGGTTGTGTGAAAAAACTCAAACCCTAATACCTTGTAGATTCTCAAAAGCCATTGCCTAGGGTTTGTACTGGTCATTTTGCTGCCAAGTTTATTCTACCACTCCCTCATTTTTTCACACCTCCATTCATTTTCTCAGCTTATCCACCCATTCCCTAACCCCCATATTCAGTCATCTCTATCCCCAATTCCCATTTTCCCAAATCCTAACTACAAATCCCTAAACCCTAATTGTTGTCCCTAAGCTTACATATTTTCCCTAATCCCCTATTTCCCAAACGAAATCCTGTCCTAACATTCCCAAAACCCCTCATACACTCTCCCCCCACAGTCCCTCATATATTTTTACCCTTAGTGGCAGATAATTAAAAACACCATATATCTCCTACTACTCATCAAGAAAACTCACCCACTAGAAAACATGGAGTCTGATCCTTCATATGACCGTGATGAAGAGACACACAGTGACTCTCCTACAGAGGTACATGCACCAAGGAGACCTCACATAGGTGGAAAACATATACGAGAGGAGCTTACTACACTTGTCAAGCTGCAGACCTGCCCTCTCGCTATCACATGCTTCCAACACCAATATTGCTATGAGTTCTGTGAGATGGTTGCTAGAGTCCAGTATCATCATGAGTTGGCCCGGTTGTTTGTGCTTCATCTACATAATGTCCAAGCCACTCTAGCTAGTGTAACATTCACTTTAACACCAGAGTCTTTTTTTCTAGCAACCGGCATTCCTAATATTGGAGAGCAATGGAATAAAAGGTAGAAAATTGACAGGGAACATTATGAACCATACATCAAGCCCGGTTATTTGAGACAACTCAGCAGAGATTTTCCCTTTCGGTACCTGAAAGATTCATATGCTCCTTTAATGAAACTGATAATGAAATATTTCCGCTGTGAGGGCTGGTTTTCTCGCCTCTATGTCTATCATATCAGGTTGTTGATGCACTTTACTAGGGTGAGAATGATAAATCTCCCCTACTTCATGTGCCGAAATATTGAGAAGATGAGCACCCTAGTACAACAAAAGTCTCCTCAGCAGCAGTTCAATACTATATATTATTTTTATCTCATTAAGATTGTGGTCATGCATCAGCTTGGTTTGCAGGGCATCTCATGGGAGGATTTCATTTCTCATGTGTTCTTCACAGCTCCTCAAGGACCTCCATAAGCTTTTCATGAGACAAGTGGACCTTCACATTAGCAGGAGGGTCATGAGACACAGACTGCTAGTGCGTCGGTGTTTGTCACCTATCAAAAGGGTACTAGATGGTTGTTTGCAGTAGTAAAGCGAGTATTATCTCCACTCGGGGTGGAAGGGGTCTCACTTCCTTCATCAGCATAGCAGGTTCAAGACAAGGACAAGAGGCCATTAAAAGATGAGGGGCCTTTAGGTGAGCAAGAGACCGATTCATTCTCATTGAGGGTGATGACTCTGATTTGGGCCCACAAAACTCAAAGCTCAAAGAGGTCATCCAGGAGCAACATGCAGACATCAATGCTTTGTCCCTCAACTTAGAAAGAGCTAAGTGGATTATCAAATACTTGGAGCAAAGAAACAAGCAGCTTGAGGAGAAACAAACAATTATGGAGTTGCAAAACATACGAGAAAACCACCAAGCTGCCAAAAGGAGGACGGTGAAGCTAACATCACTTGAGCAAGAAATCAATGCCGATTGGGAATCTTGGCTTGAAACGGCTAATATCCAATTACAAAGGATGCTAGATAAGGCCAACAAGGAGAAGACGTTGTTGAGGCATATGGCCTATCATTACATGGCGAGAAACAAAGTATGCAAGGCAAGAATCAAGAGCTTGAAAGCAAAGTTGAAAAGGGCGTCGAGGAAGAAAAAGGAGCAAGATAGACTTCAGATATTGGTTGAGGCTTCCTTGGCCCAACACAACACTTGATGGAGAAGACTTAGCCCAAATTTCAAAAATTTTGGGACACTTTTTGCATTTTTGAAATTTTTGGGCTAAAACACAGAATTTTCTGTCCTATGCGACGCGCCACCTGGCGCTCGCTTTTGATGGAGGCCTCCAAATGAGAAAAAATTAGCATTTTTGGATTTGGAATGAAGAAATATGCTTGTCTACCAATGGCCAAAAAATTTTGACAGGTTTTGAACCCTCAAAAAGGTGAAAAACACTCAAAAAATGACCTTACTGCCCCTATTTTGACACACAGGAAGCAGTGTTGGGAGAAATCAGGTTTGGAGGGGCAAATAAGGCCAAATTCAAAAAATCCACTTGTTCTGGAAATTAGACAGGCAGATCTTTCCAACAAGAACACTTGGGTTAGATTTGGACATTATGAAGGCCTCCAAAAATGGCTTCAAACAGGCTCTACACATAGGGAAATCAGTGCGACGCATTGGGTAAATTTTGCTCAGTTTGACCAAGAATACTCTCTTTTTCGCCTAACTTATTGGCAGTTTGACTTTTCTCCTTCTTGATGTCAAAATTATGATGTAATTTGATGTAAATTGATGGATCTTGATGTAATTATTTCAAATTTTCACTCATGGAGGTAGATTCATCTATCAAAAAGTTGTTTGCAACTGAATGAATCAGTTCCCTAATTTCTAGAGGCAAGTTGTTCCGCTGCCTAATTTCTAGTTCTTAGTTTAAAATTAGTTGGAACAGCTCCTAAAATTATGGGCTCGACCCCTAGAGGCTAGGATGAGATATGGTTTGTCTATATCTTGTGATTTTTCGGTCATTAGTATGGTTGGAATTTTGAGAAAGCTTGGAGCTTCATTGTATACTCATATCAGCAGTTTTGGCTAAGGAATAGAGACCAGGGTTTGCAGCACTCTTTGGGATTCATGTGGCATTTTGTTTTGGTATAGTGCTTTCTTCTGTAATTGTGAATTTACTTATGTTTTATTTATGCCATTATCTATCTTGCTTCTTCTTAACTAAATCAAACAAGGGTAAAAGTAGAATCCATTGAAATTGCAGTGCTCTACCTAGGGTTTGCTTTAGGTTTTGATGTTTTCAGCTGTTTGAAGAGGATCCCTGAGTTTTCTTGCCCTCTTCAACTCCTCACCTATCGAATATCTCCATCTCATTCAATTTGAAGTGCCAAATCAGTTGCCTACCTTGCCCCATAGAGATCTCTGCAAAACTGAGCCTCATTCCCCATACCCAAAATCTGCCTTTCTATTTGAGCCAACAAAACATCAATCAAACTCTTTTGCACACATACCGAGCCTAAGATAAATATTTATATCAGTCATCTCAAGCCCTCATCGATCATATTTTGCTAAGATTGGCTAGGAGAGAGCCCTCTCCCAACTTGGTAGGGCTAGCTACCAAGTTAAGCGTGGTTTGATGTTGTCCTAGATCCTACCTTTCTCAGGTTGAGGTAAATTTAGGCACTAACATAGAGGCGACCATACTGGGGAAGAAATTGTTTGTTTTTTAGTGTTCTTCATTGTATAAACTACAGACAGAGTCTGAAGATTAGCCAGGTAACCTTCGAAACGCTCTTGCTTTACATTAGCGCAAGTAGATAAACACTACTTCAGTTAATCTCCGGTCTAGTCTTATAAACAAAATATCTAACCTGCAAATCGCCCTAGTACATCCCATGATTCTAAGCTTTTGGATGATAAGTTTATAATTTGATAGGTTGAACAAGTTGCTAATGTCCATTTGATTTCTTGGAAATAATAGCACATTGGCTTCCAGAAGATATACCAGAGCAAATCCGGATCCTGATCCTCCTCCTGTGTACAAAAATCCCAATATTATTCCAAGAATCCTTCGTCAAGAAAGTTATGTGATTCCCGTGTTCAAATCTCATTCATTTCCCGTGGTTTTTGAGTATCTTGAAGATATTGAGTTTGACGTAAGGTTTGATCTGTCGCCATTTAAGACTAAATCTGAAAGTGTGATTGGTTATACTGTCCTAAATCCAGAGTTTGTTAAGGATCTTGAAACTGAAAAGGCCAATAAATCAATTGATGATTATATCTTGAAACAACTCCAAACTTCAATTGTGGCTTAAAATATTGTTGATTTCTTAGTGTCTGCATCTGCAACCCTTGGGTCATTCCCAATGGCATCTAGTTCAAAAATTCCTACCAAACCTCCTTTAATTCCCACCATCCCCGTGCAGCCTTCTATCTCTGATAAAAAATCTGCAGTAGTGTCACCTCCGTCTACTCCTTCTACCCCTCAAACATCCAATATTTCTTCACCACTGTCCCCACCTCATATACCCCATACATCAACTGCACCCACTCCCCCAACATCCCCAAGACCAATTGCAAATCCACCAAGAGCAATGGCTGCTCGGTTTGCACCACTTGTGCTGCCTCAAAATTTAGATGATATGCCCGCCGATTATCAAAGCAAAATTCCATTGTTTGATGGTGTTAGTGTCAGTCTTTACAGCCTTCCTCCAGTGATCAAATATGCTCTTACAAAGTGATTTTGAAGTGTCAAGGTCAAATTTTGTCATTTCAAAGAGTTTTCAAGCAAAATTTGGTCACTAGGCATTAGGTCTAGGGTTTGCTTTCACTCTTTCTAAAGTTGTCCAAAGGCCCATCCATGTCATCATTCAACTGAGTCTATCATCATTCATAGGTTTTCATTATCATTTCAGTGTCTAATGAGTCATTTTACATATTGTTCATGCTTCAGTTGTGCCTTGGCAAGTTCATTTCCCTCTCCTAGGGTTTTGAAGGCAATTTC
>APFE030771175.1:0-13325 GCA_000404065.3 Pinus taeda
TGTGGGTGTTTGGCTTAAAAGGACAACAATGTAAGGCATATCATATTGTTTCAAACCATGTGGCCATCTCTGCAGAATTATTCGGCCTCACTGCTACTGCTATTTTACTACTGGGATTCACCATCGAAAAACTCCTTTGTTGTCCCCTCAATCACTGTTGCTCTTCCTTATGGCTCGAACTCTTCTTCCTTGCTTTATCTCTGCAACTGGATAGCTCGATTTGCCGAGGAACGCGCTCTCCTTGTGTCTCGACCTACTCTTATAATCTCTCATTAGATCACCAACAACCATGATTGAATCGTCATCAATGACTAAGATCATCTCAAACTCAATCTGTGTGAATTTCTAGAGCATTCTCACCTTTCTTAATTTATTCCTATTAATTAATCAGTTTTAATAAGTTAGTCTTAGGAAAACTTTAAATGATGGTTAATTAATTTAATTAAGGTGTCTCGCAAGCTTATCTCGCGAAACCTTCTCTGGGTTATGAAGATCTCATGTTCTTAGCCAAGACTAACACAAATCAAGACTAGAACACCTATCCGATGCTACATAAACTAACACTCCCTCTTAGCAAGGAAGGTGTTCTCTCCCATAACGTCTTCTCTCACACTGTTGATGTCTGACATCTGTAACATCCTATCACTATCCACCAAGCTACTGCACATACTCTGATTCATCTGCTAGCCTTGTAGCTAAACCACTTTGCATCTGCGTTGCTGCTAACACTACACTATGCCACCCTGCACTCTGCCAACACTGCCTGCCCTGCATCTAATCTCATGTTGCCGTTGCTGCTACAACTACTGCGATTAAGAGCAATCTATTGATCCTCTATGTCCCTGTACTAGCTCTGCAACTGTCTCCTAAGTCTCTGACTGCAACTAGCATTTACATTGTCTACTGAGTAACTGTTTGCGCCCCTCAAGTAACTGACTACAACTAGTCTATGCAACTATCCCTTAAGATTTGACTACAACTAGTGACACTGATCCTCTTGCTACTGAAAATTGTGGGCCCCCGTAGCAAAGGTAATGATCCATATGAAGAGTATACTGCAACTGTTGCTGCTCTTCCATGAATCCTGCCCAATCCTGCAACTTTGAAACACTATGCTCCTCCTTGATCTTAAGGTATTAGCTAATACCAATGCAAACCCTTCTAACTTGGAGGTTACCTCATCTATGTCTATCGATGTTGTTGTCTGCTGCTCCACCTTCTTGTCCTTCTTTTTCTTGGGACACTGAGTGTTGTAGTGACCAAACTCACCACACCTAAAGCATTTCATATTTGACAGGTCCTTCTTCTTCTTCTCTCCTCCCTTTGAGCTCTATCCCTAACTGGGACCTTTTTTTGCCTTTCCTTTCCTAGCAAGGGCTACATTCTCCTCCTCCTTCTCAACCTTCGACCCATTGCTATTTTTGTTGGTAGTACCCTTGACAAGGTTGAGCCTTAGCTCCTCCTGGGTGAAATCACTCCATAGGCATTTCCAATCAGGCATTTTGTCTCGTCTAGTAATTCCCTGAACAAACGTGGCCCACTCGCTAGTAAATAAATTTAATGTTATTCGCACAAGTTCACTGTCATTTGGTTTCTCCCCTACATTTCGTTGATTTGGGGAAGCATTGGATGTGCTCTAAGCCTCAAATTTTAAAGGGAGGCTTGGGAACAGGTATTCCAAAGAACCCAAAAAGCATTTTGGGAAATTCCACCCAGAACGGATTTTATTAAAATAATTAATATTATTAATGGGGTTCTTAAGTCTAAACTTACGAAAATTAAAATATTAATGGGTATTAATCTAATCAGGGGTGAAACTCCTAGAAAAATCTACAGATCAAGCCAAAACAATCTGAGCCTTTGATTATGATTTAATCTAGGTTGTTGGTTGTCGAACAGGAAGATATAAGAAGTGGCTTGAGGGGCATTTGGAAAACACATAGAGAGATTGAGAAAATCGATCTCTTGAAGTGAGAAGTTCTTAAGAGGAAAATCGATTGAGGAGATCTCGCAGTAGAGGGGCAGTGAGAATCTGGAAGAAGGAATTTGCGGTGAGTACGAGGTAAAGGGAGAATAGAAAGATGTCCAAAGGAAGGTTGACACTGACCCACATAGTGCTGGCGCAGAGGCAGCACAATCCTTGATGAGAAGTCGAGTTTCCTACTAAGGGAAGTCGAAATTCAATTGTCGGAAGTTAGGGTGTGTGTCTGGGAGGTGGGAGGTCGATTTCTGAGCCAACAGAGGATCCAGAGAAGAGGCAGCGTAATACCTAGGACAGGTGATGTAGAAACTGCCCAGGGTGATGCAGTTTTGCACAAAGGCCATGCAGAGTGTGACGCAGAGTCTCCAAGCAATAGGATCAGTCACTGATTCTCTAGTGGCAGGATGAGATCATTTCACCAGTCTTTTGTTCAGTATTCTCTCTGTATCGTATTGCTAATTGAGCATCCTAGAATTGTACTCAGAATTTCTCCTGCTTAATAATAATAAACCCTCAGAGTTGCTACATTGGATTTCCCGCATTAGGTTTTTTTGGGGGCTTTTGTCCAAAAATAACTGTGTCCTATGTGTTTCTATTTTCCTTGCTCAGTTTCAATGTTTCATAATCATATTTAATTGGTGTAGGCAGTTTCAGTAATTTACTTCAATATTTCATGAAGAAATATGAAATAAGATTGTAATGTAATTTACAATCTTGGTGAAGTAGATTCAGCTGGTTGCAGTAGGATTTTTGAGACTGTTAGATCTAGGAATTTTCACATGGTATCAGAGTTGTTTGATGTGAAACGGGAAGAGCAGATCTAGCACTAAAGCAAGGGCCAACTTGCTGCAGCAAGAAGCAGCTCGAATCCCTTGAGGGATGGCGCAGTTCTAGCCAAGAGGGCTATATTTTCATGGGTGTCTCTCTCTGAGTGAGCCAACAAAGAAGTAAGACTGCCAGATCGAAAATTTGCCAAGGCAGAGGGAGCTATGCAGAGCCATGCAGAGCTAGAGGGACACAGTTTCTGTACGCTGAGTGTTGGGTAGAAAATTCATCAGAAGGAAGAAGCAGATCGCATAGTGAGGGAATACTTCCTTAGTGATTTCTCAGCGAGGAAATCAACATTTCTCAATTGTTGAGTAGCAGAGGAGGAGCAGCTTACCAGCTCCATCAGGGAGTGCGTAAGGTAGCCTAAGAGCTACGCAGCAAGGAGAAACAGGGAGTTGTTCGACATTTTTCGGAGGATATGGCAACCAGTGGCTTGAGGGATCAGGACAGGTTGGACAAGGCTTCCAACTATGCCATCTGGAAGGCTAGAATGACCTTCCTTCTATATGAGCATGCCCTCAAGACATACGTTGATAATGTGATAGCTATTTCGGCAGATGCAAATCTGCTAAAGAAGTACGGAGCTGAGATGGCTAAGGCAAAGAGGATGATCCTGGATGGAGTCAAGGATCACGTGTTGTGCTACATTGCTAGCGAAGGGACCGCTAAGGAGATGTTGGATGCGTTGGCGACATTGTATAAGGGATCTTCCATATAGCGAAAGAGGTACTTAGACGAGAAGTTGAGATCTGCTCAGATGCAGAACGGAGAACGTGTGGATGCATTCCTCACGAAACTGAAGGAGACCCGTGATGAGCTGTCAATTGCGGAACATACACCTCAGGACTCGGAGTTAGTGAGGCTGGCCCTAAATTCTGTCTCAGATGAGTGGAAAATCTTTGTCTAGAGTATCCTGGGCAGAGCAACATTGCCAAATTGAGATGAGGTGTGGGCAGCTCTGAAACAAGAAGAGTTGAGGAGAGACCTGCTCAAGGTCAAACTTGACGAGAGCAGTAACAACAGTGGGTCGAAGCCCAAAGTAGAGGAGGAGGATAACGCAACCCTTGCATCGAAGGGACAACAGGGACAACAGAGACATAAGATGGACGTCTCCAAAGTGAAGTGCTTCAGATGTGGCGAGATGGGCCACTATGCATCCCAGTGTCCTTTGAAGGAAAAGGACAAGGTTGAGAAGCATGATTCGAAGGTTGCAGCTACAAAGATTGAATAGGAAGAGGAGTTCGCCATGAAACCCAAGATACCTCCAAGAGGGAGGTGTGCTGATATAGAATTGCAGTTCGATAGAGCTACAAATGGGCAGGATCCTAGACGAGCCCACCTCTTGGATCATCACCTTGCTACGGGAGCCCACGATCAGTACTAGTGGGATGTTGGAGTTTCAGTTGGTGCCATGGAGCATTGATTCGACAGATGCAGTGGTTAGTAGAGCTAGAATATGAGCAGCGCAAAGCAGAGAGACAGCAATGCGAGGAGGCACAATGTAGAGCTTCAGCAATGCAGTGGCTTCAGAGGCAGTGTGAGACTAGCATCAGTGAGGATTTCAGCACCGAGGAGTATCCACTGGATACTTGTCCAATTTTTGGGTGTTTTCAGTTGCTTCTCTCAGCAACCGAGTTGCAGTACAGATGCAGTGCTAGCAGCATAGCAGATGCAATGCTAGCAGCATAGCAGATGCAGCATTTGAGAGGGAGTCACAGTACAGATGTAGCATTGGCAATGTCAAAGGCAGCAATATAGTAGCAGTAGCAGCGCAGTAGTTGGTGGACAGCAGGTCAGATATCAGCAGCACAAAGACAATGCTTCAGAGTCTAAGCAGTATGCAGTAGGAGCGTATTGCTAGAGCACATTCCTCGCTAAGAGGGAGTGTTGATTTGGGGTAGCATCGGATGTGCTCTAAGCTTCAAATTTTGCAGGGAGGCTTGGGCACAGGTATTCAAAAGAACCCAGAAAGCGTATTGGGAAATTCCACCCAAAAGTGATTTTATTAAAATAATTAATATTTTTAATAGGGTTCCTAAGTCTAAACTTACGAAAATTAAAATATTAATGGGTATTAATCTAATCAGGGGTGAAATTTCTAGAAGAATCCACGAATTAAGCCAGAACGATCTAAGACTTTGATTATGATTTAATCTAGGTCGTTGGTTGTCCAATAGGAAGATATAAGAAGGGGCTTGAGGGTCATTTGGAAAACGCATAGAATGATTGAGAAAATTGACTTCCTGGAGTGAAAAGTTCCCAGGAGGAAAATAGATTGAGGAGATCTGGAAGCAGAGAGGCAGTGAGAATTCGGAAGAAGGAATTTCCGGAGAGTACAAGGCAGAGGGATAACAGAAAGACGTCCAGAGCTGGCCCACGCAACGCTGAAGCAGAGGCAGCGCAGTCCTTGAGGGGAAGTCAAGATTCCTACTGAGTGAAGTCGAAATTCAGTTATCAGAAGCCAGGGTGCGAGTCTAGGAGGCAGAAGGTCGATTTCTCAGCCAGCAGAGGATCCAGAGGAGAGGCAGCGTAATACCCAGGAGGGGTGATACAGAAATTGCCCAGGGTGATGCAGCTCTGCGTAGAGGCCACGCAGAGGGTGACGTAGAGTCTCCAGAGCAGTAGGATCAGTCACTGATTCTCTAGTGACAGGGTGAGATCATTTCACCAGTCTTTTGTTCAGTGTTCTCTCTGTATCGGATTGCTTGTTAAGCATCCTAGAATTGTACTAAGAATTTCTCCTGCTTAATAATAATAAACCCTCAAAGCTACTACACCGACTTTCCCGCTTTGGGTTTTTCCAAGGATTTTTGTCCAAAAATAACCGTGTCCTATGTGTTTCTATTTTCCTTGCTTAGTTTCTATGTTTCAGAATCATATTTAATTGGTGTTGGTTGCTTCAGTAATTTACTTCGATGTTTCATGAAGAAATCTAAAAAGATTGCAATGTAATTTAGAATCTAGGTGAAGTAGATTCAGATGGTTGTAGTAGGATTCCTAAGACTGTTAGATTTAGGAATTTTCACGCAGTTGCTACCTCATCTTGGACATCTCAAATTCTAGTGAGATATGGAGTTACGCCTTCACTCTTTATCATCTTTGTGGTCCTCGGCTTCTCCTTGAGAACCATCTTTCGATTCTCTGATGGATCCTAGTATAGCTTCACAATGGCATCCCACGTATCCTTTGTTGTATTCTTCTCTGGAATGTGTGGAACAATATGATCTCGAACTCCATCCAAGACCATCCTCTTTGAATTGGCCATATCCTTCCTATACTCGTGGATCTAATAGGGTTTGTCGGTACAATTGTTGTCACGAACTCCTTCAAGCCTTGCTCATCCAACAGGAATAGCATCCTAGCCTTCCAGATGCCAAAGTTTGAGGGTCCGTCAAGTCTATCCTGATCTCTGAGACTTGTTGTGGCCATCTCTAGAACCTCAAAAATTGAGAAATAAACAGGAATCTCTTCCCTTTCCTACTCGGCCTCTTTCTGCTACTCGAACTCCCTTCTAGAATGCGCAAATCTACTATTGTCTACCTCTGAAAGTCCTTCTTTGACACTTACACTACCTGCTACTCCAACTGGGCAACTCACTCAACCTTTTGGAAGTCCTTCTCTAGAATCTAGCACATGCACCGCCGCCCCTGAAGCTCGCACTAGCTGATGGGGAAAACTGCTACAGCCTACTACTTCTATAAATTATGGATCTCCTACTAGATCCTGACCTGGACACCCTCTAAGAAATTCTAGAAATTCCTCTTATTCTATGTGCTTTTATCTTCCACCCAACGTTGAACTGTAGCTCCAAAACTTTGTTGCAAATCAACTGCGCCCAGATTTGCTCAACGAACTGATTGGTCTGCCTTCTGAAACCGTCTATCCAACAAATCCACACCTTCAAATCTTTGCAACTGAGGCTGATCAAATTTTCAGTACCTGCAACTGGAAATCAAACCTACAAAATTTCTTCCTCTTGCCACTGAGCCTCCAATCTGATCTTCAACATTTTGATACCATGTGAAATTTCCTTAAATTGTAGCAACTGGAATTCATTCTTCTAACCAATTAATTATGCAGTTTATTTTTTATGACAAATAATGAATAAATCACATTGCAATTTTTCACAATAAAACTACGCTGCGGAAAATAAACTGGGAGCTAAGAAAGTAGATGCACACACACAATAAAAAAGACGGCAATATTTTTGGACTAACATCCTCGAAAAAACCTCGAAGGGAAAACCAGTGCAGCAGATGAGGATCTATTTTATTATTATGCAACAATAAAAATCGTAGTACGATATCTGGATGCCTATCTAGCAATCCTCCAACAAATCTACTGGCAAAATAATTTGGAGATAAATTATCTCCCTCTACATCCAACTCGGCCTCTCTCCTACCACTCGCACTTCCCAGTGATTTGCACTACTGGACTAGAAATGTGCACGACATAGCTGGAGAAAATCGTACAGTCTACTACTGACTCCAAATGAGTCGTCCTACCCCTTCTTGCCTCTAGATCTACTTTGCTTGGCTTCCAGAATGCTGATCTGAGTTCCTGCACTCGCTATAAAGATTCTGCACACGCATTTTTCTTGGCAACTAGCAACTCGCACTGGCTATGCAGTCCTCTCTGCAAAATTATTCAGCCTCCCTGTTACCACTATTCTGTTGTTGGGATTCACCACCGGAAAACTCCTCTATCGTCCCCTCAATCATTGTTGCTCTTCGTTCTAGCCCAAACTCTTCTTCCTTGCTTGATATTTGCAACTGGATAGCTCAATTTGCCAAGGAACTCACTATCCCTGTGTCTCGATGGATCTATCTCCATCCCCATCAACCTGCTCTTATAATCTCGTTGGATCACCAACCATGAGTAAATCATCATCAATGACTAAGATCATCTCAAACACAATTTGTGTGAGTTTCTAGAGCATTCTCACCTTTCCTTAATTAATTCCTATTAATTAACCCGTTTTCCTAAGTTAGACTTAGGAAAATTTAAATGACGGCCAATTAATTTAATTATGGCGTCTCGCAAGCTTATCTCGCAAAACCTTTTATGGGTTATGAAGATCTCGTGTTCTTAGCCTCTCGAACAAAAATCAAGACTAGAACACCTATCTGATGCTACAAAAACTAACAAGGGCATGGGTTGAATTCAACTAGGGCTTGCTCTAAGACAACATTGGAGCTAATTTGGTTTATTTCCACCTTGCTCGACCTTCCTAAATCAAAATTTAGCCTTTCCCTTGGTGGAGATTGCCTAACTGGGGATGGTGTCACCAACCTTAGGCAATTTAGGTCTGTTTAAAAACCCTAGTTCAGCAAAAGGCTTCAACTTAGGGCAATTTGAAAGTTTGCCACTTTATTTGTTGATCACATCTTTCAAAGCAAACATTCGCTTTATGCTTGCATGTCTAGATGTACCATTGTTGAACTACATCTTGAATCACTAGGCTTCTTCATAGGTGCGTTGTTACTTTATAAAAAGAATTGTCCCTGATTCCAAGTGAGAAGTACCTTGATTAAGCCTCCTGAACATCACCTTGATACGATCAACATAGAAGACCATTAGGTGATCTATTCAAGGAAGCCTCCCATGTGGTGAAATTACACTAAAGAGTAGAAGGTGGAGTGCTAAGATGACAATGGCAGCCACCTCATTGTTATATTATGTTAAAATTGACAACTAGGGCCAAACTCCATATGGGTCACCTCATTTATGGCAGTTGATATTTTTCTTGGATTCCTCTCTCCAAGAGGTCTAGGATTGATCTAACAATCATCCGATTCCAACATGTATTCATGGAGATATTAATTTATTTGTATTCTTGACAATTTGTCAAGGTCGACCAGCAAGCAAAACAATCACTTTCACCCCCAGTTTATCCTCAACGTTGCATATAAAAGGAGGAGACCTTGTGGCATAATCTCACTCATCTCATCTCCCATCTTCTCTCTCTCCTCTTGATTGGGTACGCATAAAGGAGCAGCATCTCTCTCACACGTGTGCCTGGAAGAAGGGTTTTCTGATTAGGGCAATGTTGACCTAGGGTTGACTGAGCTGCAGGTGGGTAGAATTGATAGCGTTGACCAGTGTTGACTAATTCTTGCATGCGGATTGGGTTAGGCTGCCTCTCCTTGGCAGGCCGCATTTCTAGACAGCACCTTTGAGCTATTTTGACTATGTGTTGACCAGTGTTGACTGTCATGAGGGCTGACTGCAAGTTTGACCAGTGTTGACTAAAGTTTGACTGTGATTTTCGGATTGTTTTGGGTTGCTTCTTCTCGCTGTTGGAGGCCGAGTTGACATAGCATTGACCGAGATTGTTTGGAGGCCAAATCTGACCTATTTGACCAGCTTTGACTTTGTTGGTTAGGGTTTTGCAGTTGCTATCATAAAATTACAGAATTGTATATTTGTACTATCTCTCTCTACCGAATTATTGAAGAATATAAGAAGAATTGATCAAGGGTTTCCCCACATTGGGGTTTGTCCTTGGCTAGCGCCACATCTTGTGTCCTCTTGTCTTGGCTTGTCTTCTACTGTTTATATTTATGTTCTATCTACATTTTACTATCATGTTGATGTGATTGCTATTCTGGAAATTGATATTGGGCTAATAAGAAATTTGAAGTAAATTGCTCTTAAGCATAGAACATACCAAAATTAACATATTAGGATCCGGACCTTGCCTTGTGATGCCTCCCACAAGTCTTGCTAGATTGAAACAACAGGTCCCAAGTCAAATTTGGACCTATAAGCAAAAGGGTGATCAAATGGAAATGGAACATAACATTCACTCAAGAGGAGTTGTGCTAGGGTTAGAAGACTCTCCAAGAGGCATGTTAGGGTTAAAGGGACTAAATACCTAAGAGAAGGTCTATGGGGGTGCACCCTAGGTAAGAGGAGAAGTTCATGGTTTAAAAAATATTTTTCTCCTCTCTAAACCCTAAGAGGATCAAACCCTAATTTGAGATGTACAAAGAGAGGAAAGCTACAAATAGAGGAGGATTTAATTTGTTGAGGGTATGGTTGGAGGGTTGAAGTTCCCCTCCAAAATTACTTGAATATCTTTGGGAGAATTGGAAGAAGGACAAGTTCAATGTGAGGTTTCCCATCTCTCTATTATTTTAGTGCATTATTAGGGTTTTAGCAAGAATTCCCATTGTTTTTGCAATTGAAATAATGTTTCGAGAAAGGCAAGTTTGTCACATAAGAAGAGGTTAGGGTTGAAGTTGTAAACACTCCCTAATCCTTGATGTAATCCCGAATTGTTGAAGGTTTCTCTGATGTTATTTCCTGCGTAAGGTTGTTTCACTTCTTTTTGTGGGTTGTCTTCGCTGTGAAGGTCAAGTGAGACCTACTCAATCAAACCCTCTTGCTCTTTGATCTTGACACCATCACCAAATTAACTAGACATCGATTTTGATAGTCCACCATACCGTTAATTCTAAAGAACATCATAAATATCTTTTCTAGGGTTTCCCACCTTGTGCAAAAAATTAACCAGCCTGAAGTGAGAGGTTGTTGTAGTAACGATGGGTCACCTTCCCAAGCTCCCCTAGAGTTTTGCTTCGTTAAGGAACTTTGTAACATTTCAATTGCAGGTTTGGAAGGTAACACAATGTACCCTTCGCAAATTCTAAACATGTGTGTGTGTGTCTAGCATTGAAGGATAGGAAGAGATTGATCCATAACATTATGATGTACTGTGATAGCATTTGGAGAGTGATTGAACAAAAAATTAAGATCTTGGGATATCCAATACTTCGATATGGCAGCCTTGGAAACCTAGTCATAAAATTGTCTTCATCTTCATAAAGATGCTAACTTTCTTGGTAGAAGAACTAAAAAGCCTTGTCAGCTAACCATCCTCGTGGCAAATGCACTTGTTCATGTTCATCTAGTATAATATCACTTTCATTAGCCTATTTATCATTGTTGGGAAGCCTTTTTTCAACATTAATTGGAGAATTAGACTCTGTTTGAAGGAATGTATGTACACAAAAATGTGCAACAATGACACATGCATACTTGTAATCAAACAAGCACACCCTTCATTCTGTGTTTCTTAATAATGATGGAATGTGCGTTGGAATAAACCACACATTTGCCCAAGCTTTCTTGGATGTGAGAATGGCTTCACCACATTTAATTATCCCATATCTTGTTCTATAACCAATTTTCCAGAGCATATCATCCCATGTTCTTTCCTACATATAGATATAGTAGCCCTACTTGGATTCTAAACACAATGTCAATAGCAATGTTTATTCATACTTTGGGACAAACTATTGATCCTTGTATGGGAAATGGCCATCTATTTTATAATTATGAAAGGCAGGGACTCTATTTCCTGTTGTTCAATATTGTCCATAATCTCCTACAGACTACTAGTCAGTTTGGCACTCAAGCACTATCATTGCCCTTAATTTCTAGGGGTTGTACAAGTCTTCCAACCTAGTAGATCCGGTTTTCTTTACCAAACATATGTGCACATTATCGCACTTCAGTGGTGTTCTACTCTTGACTCCAGCGATTTCAGCATTGTCATAGGAAAAAGTGATCCCTACCTCATGCAATCAAAATCTAGATTGCTCAGCCACTAGGTATTGGGTCTTTTGTCTCAAACTAAGTTGTAGAAAACGGTGTATGGGCAAGAGTTTCCGTACGGAAACGGAAACGAAACGCAGAAACGCGTACGGTACGGCTGAGAAACGCATTTCCGGCCGTACTAGCACATTTCTCGAGGCGGAAACGTGGCCAGTACAGCCGGGAACGTGTTTCTCGGCCGTACGACGTTGTTTCCACACATAGCTTGTGTTTTTTCTTTTTTTTTTAATTAATTTGTCTTCTAATTTTTAATTAGTTTTTTCTAATGCCTTCTAGTTGCTTCTAGATGCCTGTCTAAAGTTATAAAAGTGAACTTTGTCTCATTCTCTCAACACACAATTCAGCGAGTCGTTTCTCTTGGAGACTGGCGAATTTAGCAAAGGAGAAGAGAGGAAGAGAGCAGTTGTTTCAGCTAGGGTGTTTTGAGTAATGAGCAAAGTAGATTTCAGCAGCAAGAGCAAGAGATTTTAGCAGCAAGAGAAAGAGATTTCAGCAGCAGATTTGGACTGCAAAGTTTCTGGCTACGACATTCTTGGATTTTTGGCTCAGCTACAGCCATATTTCTCTTCTCTTTTCTAGCATTTTGGGGTAGCTTCAGTGACAGAAAATTAATTTGGGTAAGCAACATTCATTTTGTTAGTTTTTTCCTACTATTTCTTCAATTTTTCTAGAGTTTATGTTGCCAAAAATATGAAATACGTTTTTTATTTACAGATTTGTTTTTTTAATTTATTTTTGTAGCAGCGGCTTCCAACCAAAGTGCAGGTGCAAGTTCAAGCCCCAGGGCCAACCCAAGGGCTGAATATTATCCTCTTTGGAGGCATGTGACGAAGCTTCAAAAATGTGCAGGTGGTGGCTCATGGGAATGACGATGCAATCTTTGCAATAATTCGTACAAGGGCTCCTACCCAAGAGTGAAGGCGCCTCTTTTGCATGGAGGAGGACAGGGGATTGTAGGTTGCACAAAAACAACAGATCCATTGGCAAGGTGTTATGACACCAGCTCAAGAAAAGATAGAAAAGATTGATCAACGCCTTAGAATTCAGCCTCTTCGAGGGGGCAACCTCCTTTACATTACATAAATGAACAATTCTTGGATGATACAAATGAAAAGACCTCCTTTCTATATATAGGAGTCTAAGGGGTCATAACATAATCAGAGCCGACATAACAATAATAATGTAAGGGCACAATAATAACAATAGTGGGCTTCTATGGGGCACAATAGTAACAATATGGGCACTACATGGGTACATCAATATAATAAGGGGGTTGTACTAATAATAATAAGGGGTTACACTAGTAGTATAGGGGCCTAACATGCCCCTCTCCTTAAAAAAGCGTTGTCCTCAACGCTTGAGTAGTTCTTGATGCTTCTATATAAAATCCTTGTCCTCCCATGTGGAATCTTCAGCGAGTAAGTCCTTCCACTTGATGAGATACTCTGAATTGATCGATTTCGTAGCTGTCGAGTTCTTGTTTCTGTGACTGCTCCAGGTTCCAATATGATTTTTCCTTCCTCTTCAATTTCTCGCAATATTGTTTGAATTGGGATCTTTTGCAACTTTTGAATAAGTGGCCATACTTCTTCATCCTTCTTCGATTCATCCCTTGCTTCGTTTATCCAGTCTGGTTGGATAATAGAAATAGCACAAAACAGTGCATCCACATCCTCATCCTTGAAGAGTCTTCCCATTCGGTAAGGTCGCCATTTTTTAAGTGCATGTAGTATTGCCAACATTTCCTTCTCATAAATAGCTTGCTTGAGACATAGCAGTAAAAATGCCCAATCACCTACATCAAAACATTTTTCACTATGATGTTGATCTACTTGTTGTTTCATTTGATTTTGCACCAAAGTGGCGTTATCCTTTAAAAGTTGGAGAACTTGTT